>BRDA01070094.1:0-23822 GCA_036984385.1 Crenuchus spilurus
TAATTAAGGATATGTAAGTCTCTATTCTTACTAGTAAAAATGTCATAATTGATATCTGAAATGGGAGTTGTTACTAGTAAAAACTACATTAGAGATATCTTGAATTAGAGTTCATACTAGTAAAAACTTAATTAGGACTTGTATTGCTGGTGTCATTTTAGGCTAAAACGGCTTGCCATAGTCTCAAGACATCTTGATATGAGAAAATGTCTCAAAACATCTTATTACATTCCATGTAAGCCTTTTAAGACATCTTAAGACACGTTGACAGCTGAGTATGATAGCATAGTCTCAGGGGTTTTTCTTTAAAAAAATGTCTCATGATAGAGAGAGCTTTACTCTTCTATTTTGTTTTCCACCCATCTTCAGGCCCTTTAGCCAATTCAGGCGCTCTGTATCTAACTCTTGCACTGATTACTGTGTGACATGCTGAGTAGCTCCTGCCTCTGAAATAGGTTTGCAGTCCGATTCTTCTTTTCCTTTTCAGTTTTTTTTTGTTTGTTTGTTTGTTTGTTTTTTGTGTGACTTCTATTTCTTTCCATTAATTTTCTCCCCTTTCAAAAGGCCCAGAGAAGCTCAGTGGACTGAGAATCATGAGTTTGAATTCTGGTCATGCTGTTTGCCATTAAGAGCTGTGGCCAGAGAGAGCAAAATTGGTGCTTTTTCTAGTGGTTAAATGGCATTCTCTCCCCATTTCTACTACCATGTAATTCCTGCTGGCTCAGGTGTCTGTTAGCTGATGCTTCAGCGCTGGGGATCCTGAGCTTTTCTCTGAGCAGCAGTTGGAAAAGAAGTCCTATAACACAACATTCATCTTTTTTATTATCTCACTCAAAAATTTGTTTCAATACAATTGTATAATACAGACTTATTATATAATATAACTTCCATACTCACATGACACCAATTATTTCAAAAACTAATTCTGAAAACAATTTTACAAATCATGGCCTTGCTGGTACCAAGGGCTTGATATGAGCTCTCTGGGACATCAGGGTCATTCTACTTCAGTTCATTTGCCCTTATTCAAAGCCTCATAAGACCTTCTTGTTAATTTCAGTACAGATATGATTGTTTTATCATTATTGATTTATTGACATTAGACATGTTATGGAATAAATCCCAATAATCCATTACCTGGAGTTCCAGTACGTAGCCTCTTTATGTAGACTTCTTCAAGTAGTTGAGATTTTGCTAGTCTTGCTAGACATTTGAAGAACATTATTTGTTTGAAACAAAAAACATTTGTGGGAGTCTTTAGGGAGGACTTTAACTAGATTTTTGGAACATTGCTGCTAGGATTTGATTGCATTCAGCCACAATAGCTTTAGTGAGGTCAGGATTATTGATGATCAATTATTATTATTATTATTATTATTATTATTATTATTATTATCACCACCTCCACCTCATCCCCACTTCATACCAAAAGTACTGTACACAGTTCCACAATGCTGATTGGCTTTATACCCCTCTAGCCCACACCTGGATTTAGACATGGTGGCAATAGGTTCATGTTTAGTTTTGTTCTATTGGCAGTACTTCTCTACAGGAACCAGACAAGCTGTACATCTGTCAAGGAGCTGAATGCATTACTTAGAAGGGGTGTCCACAAAGATTTGGACATATAGTGTAGATCATATATACAGATCTGGATGAAATATATAGATCTGGGATGCCACTTTACAAGGTATCTTCTGTGAGTTTTATGACCTTTTAACCAGAGTCTGTCTCATTTGCTTTTACCTGTTCAGGTGGATCTGAGAAGGAGTATCTGGACTACTATAAGCCAGTGGTGTGGTTCTGGATTCTGGTGGGCCTTGCATACTTTGCCGCAGTACTCAGCATGATTGGAGACTGGTTCCGTGTCATATCCAAGAAAACTAAAGAAGAGGTGGGTTTTCCCAAAGAACACTCTTAAAGGGGTTTTGTCCTTGTGAAAAGGTTCTTCAGATTGATCAGGAATGTGCTATAGATGGTTGTATACAAAAGCTTTCTGAAAATGCTTCTAGTGTATATACAGCACCCTCCATAATTATTGGCACCCCTGGTTAAGAAATGTTCTTTATAATGAATTATAATGTTCTTAATAAATGCTTTTTAATTAAAAATAATATAGGACAACAATGCAAAAAAGAGAAAAAATCTAAGCTTTAATCCAAGTGCCTTTATTTGGTAGGAAAAAAAATCACACAGTAAGAAATAAATCTTTTGAATGAAATCATGTGTGCCACAATTATTGGCACCCCTGGTTTTAACACTTTGTACAACCTCCTTTTGCCAACAAGACAGCACTTAATCTTCTCCTATAACTCTTCACAACATGGGAAAATACAGAAAGAGGGATCTTCGACCATTCTTCTTTGCACATCCTCTCTAAATCATCCAGAGTCCTGGGTCTTCTCCTGTGCACTCTACTCTTCAGTTCACCCCACAGGTTTTCTATTGGGTTGAGGTCTGGGGACTGAGATGACCATGAGAGGAGCTTGATTTTGTGCCTTGTGAACCATTTTTGAGTAGATTTGGCCATTAGAAGGTCATTATCTTGTTGAAAGACCCAGTGATGACCCATCTTCAGCTTTTGGGCAGAGGCCACCAGATTCTGATTCAAAATTTCCTGATATTTCAAAGAGTTCATGGCCCTATGTATCCTTACAAGGTTCCCAGGTTCTTTGGAGTAGAAACAGGCCCACAGCATCACCGATCCTCCCCCATACTTAACAGTGGGCATGAGGTGTTTTTCTGCGTACTCATCCTTGGTGTTACGTTTACAGTGTTTGTTGCTAAAAAGCTCTAATTTGGTCTCATCTGACCAAAGCACACGGTCCAAGTTAAAATCCCAGTAGCTTTTGGCAAACTCCACCCATTTACACTTATGAGTATAACTCAGAAAAGGCTTTCTTCGTGCATGCTTCCCAAATAGCTTGTTATCATGTAGATAGCGCCTGATGGTTGTTTGGGAGACCTCATAACCCCAAGATGCTACCATTTGATTAAATTCTCATACAGTGAGCTTCGGATAACTTTTTACTTCTATTACCATCCTTCTCACTGTGTGTGGTGGCAAGATACACTTGCATCCCCTTCCAGGCTTGTTTGTCACAGTTCCAGATGTTTTGAACATTTTGATGATTGCTCTGACTGTAGATAAGAGCATCTGCAGGTGAGTGGCTATTTTCTTGTAGCCAGTGCCTGATTTATGAAGGTTGACACACATCTGCCTTACTTGAATAGTGTGTTCTCTTGTCTTTCCCATGTTTAAGAGTGAGTAAAAGAAATAGGCCTTTGTGTGATGCCATATTTATACCCCAGGGAAACAGGAAATTATTAATTACTAATTAAAGGTTCCTAGATACTTTGATCCACTTTATAAACTACAGTAGAAATTACAAAAATGGTTCAAATACATTTATTTCCAAAGAATTGTTAAGGGTGGCAATAATTGTGGAACAGGTCATTTTATGGGAAATAATTATTTCTTAGTCAGGATTTTTTCTTTCTTTATTTTTTTTCACTTGAGTTGAAGGTTGCTTTTTACTAAACTTTTTCAGAGTGAGATTATTCTTCTGCAATAAAAAATGTATTTATTTTAAAGCTTTTAACACATTTTAACTAAGGGTGCCGATAATTATGGAAGGCACTGTAGCACCAAATATGGTTCCTCTATTATTCCAAACATGACATTGTGACAATAGCAGAACCCTTTTTGGGGCTATAGAGAACCATTTTCTTTACTAAAAACCCTTGAAGAACCCTCTCTTTTAAGAATGCACTTAGATTGATTGAAATGTAACTCTTCCCTCTCAGTGGTTGCCCTTTCAGCCATTTAATCTGCACTGCTCTTTGAAGAACATGATGTCTGTGGTTGCTGAATTCATGCTGTATGTATTGCTTGTTGGTGTTATATTTATTGAAATATCTTCTGAGGGCAGTATTGCATACAATTGGTTCTGTGAGGCAACCAATCAGAGCACAGACAGACATGTCATTACAACATTGAATCTGGTAGCAAACTGTCATTGCTATGAAAGCAAGCAGGACGACTAGAACTGACTGGAAGAGCAAAGCGCAAAATAAAGAGTTAAGTGAAGCTATAACAGCAAGCTCACATGCTATGAGCCATAACATGGTAGCTAGCTAACCTAACTAGTCTAGCAATAGATGCCTCTACTTTCATGACACCTTAATGTTAGAGAGCTAGCAAGCTTCAGTTTTCACAACTTCATTCGCATCCTCCTCCCAGAGCATCTTTTAATCTTCTGCCATTTATATAGTTTACTTTTATTATATTCTAATGTCACTCTGCTCCTAAAGCAGCTTGTGGTACTTTTAGATTCTGCTCTTAAAAAGGTAAATGCACCACAAGCTGCTTTATGAATAGAAATTAGAGGGAGCTGTGCAAACTGTAAGATGCTCTAAGAACAGAAAAAAAGGTTAAAAGTACCACAAGCTGCTTTAGGAGCAGAGTAGTGCCATGAGAATATAATACAAGTAAGCTTAATATAAATGGCAGAAGATTTAAAGATGCTGATGTAAACCGAAGCTTACTACCTACCTAACATTAAGGTGTCATGAGATTAGATACTCTGATTCCAGTGTTTCATGCATTTGCTAGTCTCCATTTATTGGTTGACTAGTTAGGTTGGCTAGCTAGCACATTATGGCACATTTTAAGGTAATAATAAGCATATAGTCAGCTAGCTTGCTTATGCAGGATGTATTGTAGTTTAAAATATGGGATGACAGTATGTGAACTTGCTGTTACAGCTTCACTCAGCTCTTTATTTTGCAGTTTGCTCGTCCATTCAGGGCTAGTCGTCCTGCTTGGTTTATTAGCAATGACAGATTGGCGCTGGATTCAACATTGTGATGACCACGCCCTTACGTGTTCTGATTGGTCGGGTCACAGAACCATTCATATGAAGTACTGCCCTCAGAAGATATTTCAATAAATAAAACTCCAAGGAGCTGTATGCTCTGAATGTGATCTAACATTCATTGTTTTTACTCTGTTGCAGCCATATTTTGAGTAAGAAATCACATGACTATGAATATAAATACTCTTCTTTGATTAGCTGGTGTCTATTAACTCAGTTTTACAAACATCTGAAGTAGATCCCATAAAAATAAGGCTTATACAACCAATATTTACAACAGTGGATGATTTGTAGATACTCACATTTTACTTTGTAGAGATAAATACAGAAAAATGTCTAATTGTGGTAACTGGGGTATAAGTGGGATAATAGCCTTCAAGGCATCCCATTATACAATCAATAATTGAGGGCTTTAGTCCTTTGGAGTTGGCGGACCTGCCTGTGGGAACTAAACCGAAATTACGCATTACAAATACACTTAAATAACTCTACAAGATTTTATTCTAGAAACAAAACAAACCATATCACTGAAACCTTAGAGGGTCTACTTTTCCAATACATATGCTTTTAATTGAAAAATATTTTTAGATTATTATGAGAGGAGCTTAAGTAAGCAGATACAGGTTTCTCAGCATGAGTCAGAGGTCAGCGCATTTTTCCTGCCATTTGCCATTCATATAGTAATGACATGGTAATTCTGGACATACCAGTGGTGGATTAGTGGCCCAGGAATGTCAGAAAACAAAGGCGCTCTCCTGAGAGCTCACCTGAACAAAGACTTCTCACACCTCACCTCACACCTATCCTATAAATATTCAACCCAGTGAATTAGTGAAAAACAGTGTCACCTCACATTTGGTTTGTTTTAGAAATAAAGCTACTTTGTACATAAATTTTCTAAAACTGTAATGATCAGTGTGTAGCCAACACATGTTTTTTTTTTCAGTTCAGAGCTCAAAAGTCTTGGCTAGAAATGTTTACAGTGTTTTTTCACAATATATCAGCACATCTGAAAATAGGTTTTTGGAAAGTCTAGGTTTAGCACAGATTTAATCAGAGGTGGGTAGAGTAGCCAAAAATTGTACTCAAGTAAAAGTACTGTTACTTCAGAATAATATGACTCAAGTAAAAGTAAAAAGTAGTCATCCACATAATTACTTGAGTAAGAGTAAAAAAGTGTTAGGTGAAAAAACTACTCAAGTACTGAGTAACTGTTGAGTAACGTCTGATTTATTTGTTAACACTATTCAATCAGACAGACAAAAATACATCTTTAGGCAAATTAGAGTTCATCCAATCAATAAAATAAATTAAAATTAACTGATTATTTACAAAATAGCTTAAATTAAAATAATCCAGGTAAATTCAAGTACCTCAAGTTAGATGCTGAGTTTTTGAATTCTGATATGTTTGTTTGTTTTGATAGACACAGAAGACACCGCATAATTTAGCTGCTGTTTCACACTTTTTGTAATTTTAACATACTTTCAATATGAGGCCAAAGGTGTTCTTCCTCGTCTGCTTCTGCTTCCTCGTCTGATTCTGACATTTTTCATCCATTTGCTACGACTGAATGCTAACCTGTCCCTCCGCTGAGATTGAGTTTGGTCACGTGACGAGACTGCACGACTACGTTTGATTGGTGAAACATAGTCACGTGGCAAAGCCCTCTCTCTCTGTCAAAATAAAACATTAAAATGAGGCATATTTAAGGGGTATAAAAATTATGACGCGTAGAATACCAAAGAGGTAAAAAGAAAAGTAACGAGCTCATTGTAGCCTAATGTAGTGGAGTAAGAGTAGTTTCTTCTTTACAAATCTACTCGAGTAAAAGTAAAAAGTATAGTGATATAAAACTACTCCTAGAAATATATTTTTTCAAAAACTTACTCAAGTAAATGTAACGGAGTAAATGTAAATTGTTACTACCCACCTCTGGATTTAATCAAAATATAGATTATGAGACTCTTACTGTTTCAACACTGTTATTGCTGAGTTTGTGCAGAAGAAAACAAAACTGTGTAACACTCTGGAGAAAATAATTTTATCTGGGTGTAATTTGTAAAAATGTGAAGGCATGTCAGACTACATTAGAGTGTCTGAAAATACCCTCAAACTCCAGAGGGTTAATGTCTCACTGTGGTGGCAGGTGAGATGTGTGGATGGACGCCTGCCTCCACTGCATTTGAAAGGAAACACTATATAACTTGCTTATTAGTTCCTGATTAATGCAAATTCAAAGCAATAAAGCTTAACAACTTAATGACTTCTGGCCTTTAAGTGGTTAACCTACATTTCAGCTGTGAAGGAGGAACAAATGTACATATGGTTTACTGCTGATCTATCAGGACTGAACAGATGAATTTTTAACTGGCAAATAAATCGAGTGTTAACAAACATATTTAATGATTTATGAGGCTTGCTGGAGTGCCAGTGCTTCCTGCTGGGTTTCAAATAGGAAAGAAAAAACAAATACAGGAAAACCCGGAGCACAGATGAACATGATGCTGCTTTGGGGGAAAAGCTCTGAATCGCTCAGATAGCCAAGTAACCCAGTCTCTATCATACCTGTCATCAGGTTACCTAGCAACCGGCTCCCTCTTCTGCGCTGAATGGGCGTGCAAGATATTCATTACATACGGAGAAAAAGTAAAATGAGTGTAATATAGACCTCCACACACACACACACACAAAACTACTGTCATCAAAGTTCAGATATCAGATCAAATGTAACTCTCTCTCTCTATTTCCCCCTCTCTCTCACATCTCTTTATCCCTCACTCTCTTTCACTTTATCACCCTATCTTACTCTCACCTTTCTCCATGTCTCTTCTTCTCTATCCTTTCTCTCTATCCCTCTTTCTCTCATTCTTTCTCTCCCACCTCATCTTTTTTCTCTCTATTTCTCCTCTCTCTCTCTGACTTTCTTTCTCTCACACATACACTGTCTCCCTCTCTTTCGCTTTGTCAACCGCTCTTCCTTTCACCTCTCTTAATCTCTATCCCTCTCTCTCTATCAATCACTTTCTCTCTGTTTCTCTCACACACTCTCTCCCTCTCTTTCTCTTTGTCATCCTCTCTTCCTCTCACCTCGCTCCTTCTCCCTCCTTTCTCTTTCTCTCTATCCCTCATCCCCTCTTTTTTCTCTCTTTTCCTCTTATCTTCCTTGCCTTTTCTCTCTGTCTCTCTATCTCTTTCTCTCCTTCTTTCTCTCTCTCTCTCACGCACACTTTTTCTCTGTCACCCTCTCTTCCTCTAATATCTCTCTCACTCCTTTTTCTTTCTCTTTCTCTCTGCTTCTCTCTTTCTCTTCCTCATGCACTCTCCCAGCCCCTCTTTTTTCTCTCTCTTCCTCTTGTCTCTCTTGACTTCCACTTTCTCGCCCTCCTACTCTGTCTCTCTCTCTCTCTCTCTCTCTCTCTCTCTCTCTCTCTCTCTCTCTCTCTCTCTCTCTCTCTCTCTCTCTTTCTCTCTCTCTCACTCACTCTCTTCTGCAAATGCACAAATCTCAAAATTCCTCATTAATTATGATTCATTATGTCTTAGCTGATGGGACTGGACTTGGATGCAGTCCCTCTGACACACACACACACACACACACACACACACACACACACACACACACACACACACACACACACAGAGGATGTTCTGGTTTGAGAATCTTATTCAGTGTGTCTTAGTGTTTGAGTTAATGTTTAGATTTTCCTGCATAAAGAGCATAACTCATCCAAACACATCCACACAGTCAGAGGAGAGAGGGGTGGATAAAGAGACATAAACAAACTTAAAGAGAGAGAGAGAGAGAGAGAGAGCAGCAGATGTAGACTGTTGCTAACTCTGATTACACTTCATTAAAACAGAACGCCTCTTAAGTGTCTTTTGGTTTCAAATGGCTACAAGTCATTTCCTGTCTGAGACCCCCAAGATCTCCTCCAAGATCTCGAGTCTAAACCTGCTTGCTCATATCACTACTGCTGACCTCATACTCTCTCACTTAGCCCTTACAAGTCTTTGATCTACAGCAGGCACCTCCAAAGTCCGGCCCTCGAGGTATTTTAGAATTAAAATGAAAGTTGGCTCGCTGTTAAGCAGGTTGTATAAAAACGAGATTCCTAGTTTGAACACTGGGTGTCAAACCCAATCTAAAACACTCCACATCTCCTTTCCCCCCCTAATACAAAATGTTAACAATGTTTCACCTACATTACTGTTCCTGAGCTTTTGGGTATGAAAAATAGACAGAAAGATTTCAGGCATGTCAGGAAAATGAATGTTTGTTCACTGAGTTCAGTGAGTGTGTGTGCATTTAACAGGAAACATGCTGTAATGAAGGAGTATAATGTTAAGAGACATTATGAAATGAAACATGACTCTTTCAGGTCATGCACTGAACCAGAACAGAAGGTTAAACAATTAGCAGCAGCTTGCGCATTTGACTTTTATTCAGTCACATGTGATTAAAGTGCTGACGCCACATACACGGCTCAACTGTAAATTTTTTGTGAGGGATTGATGATGACTTCAGCACTTCGAAAGAGCTTCTCGGTTTAAGGAGCCTCACAATTAGAACAACAGGAAAGGATATTTTTGAGGTTGTCAGTTGCCATCAAAAATAAGAGTTTTTCTTCGGAGACGTTGTGTTCAGTCACCACTGATGGAACTCCAGCCATGACGGGCGAGTGAAACAGATTGGCTTCCATGGTCTGCAGAAAAGTTTGTGTCTGGAGTCTGTGAAGTTGCACTGCATGATACATCAGGAAGCACTCTGTGCCAAATTCTTCCAACTGGGTAAGGTAATGACGTATCTGTCATTACAGCTAATTTCAGACTGCAGTCATATGACTGTCACTATTGACTATCCACATTGAGAGAAAAGTCTGCACTATTATTTGAAAGTGATCAGATTGGATTTATGCTTCCAGACACAAATTGATCTGTTTGAGTTTCTGTGGTAATGATGAAGGCGTCAGTAACTATAGCTACAGTGGTAATGTGGCCGCAGAGTATCAAGGTTCACAGTTTTCGCACAAAAGAGGGCTTTTTAAAAAAAAAAAAGAGTTGTGAGTAAATTTTCAGAGCTGGTGGAGTTTTGGTTTTTGGACTACTTTAAAAATGTATGATGAGCACCAAAAAACTCTTATAGTACTACTATAGAGCTATGAGTCTGTGGCCTGTGACCACACATATATTTTTCTCCTTCTGGCCCCCAACAAGAAAGGCTTGGACACCCTTTGTCTACAGTTTACAAAATATATAGATGTTTATATAGTGACATGTTTTCGTAGTCAGTTACATTCTGTATCAAGAAGTGACTCTATTTATAAGCTCCCTGAACAAAAAATAAGTCATCTTCTGTAGTTGGTAGCAACTTCAGGCTCCTGCAGATGGCACTGCATGAGGATGATCAGGCTATAAATACCTGTGGGTTGTGTGATGGGATTCATAGATTGAAAAGAGGTGGTGCAGTGCAGAATGTCCCATTCAATGTGTAGAAAATGGGTCATTAATTATTGGCTAAAAAGAAAGGTCATAGTGTGAAGGAAGAAGCTGTATTTGCAGGTGTATGGACGTGTACAGTCATACAGGTCTATCAGCAGTGGTAATGATCTCAGTCTACAGGACATTCTCAGAATTGTGGTCGACAGCACACAAGGCTGAAGGTCTCTTGCTCCACTCTGCTCCATATGTTGATGGTCTGCAGGTCTCTGTTCAGAGTTTGTTCAGAAACTGGTTGTGAAGGACCTGCATTGACTTCTAGAATTAATTCTTGTCTGAAATTGAAGAGATTTTCATTCACAAGCTGTGAGACCCGCTGGTGATCTCTGTCCTTCAGTTTAATCTTTTAGACAGAATTCTGAGGAGAACGTCCTGTAGAACTTCCAGTTTTCTGGGGAGCTTATTTCAGTGCCAAATTGATGTATTTGAATAGAAAAGTTGAATATAAAATTAAAATCCCTATGTCATGGGAAAATGAGTGTTTATGCTTGGGCAAGATGAATACATTAGGTTTATTGATATGGAGAAACTGCAGGAGTTCTCCACTGTGGAGTCAAATTAAGATCTGGAACATGAAAACATTGCAAAGAAAATGCCTCTTACAAAGATGTTTAGAAATGTGAAATATTGTAAATGCAAAAATCTGCAAAAATGAGTTACAATTAGTGTTACAACATGACTCATTGCCTTATCGACTACATCTGGGGTAAAGGGATATTTCTTTTTACTTGACTGAAGTTATTTGTTTCTCTCTCTCTCTGTCTCTCTCAGGTTGGTGAGTTTCGGGCTCATGCTGCAGAGTGGACAGCCAACGTCTCGGCCGAGTTTAAAGAAACTCGCCGGCGGTTGAGTGTCGACATTTACGACAAGTTCCAGCGCGCTGCTTCCATCAAGCGCAAACTGTCGGCTGAGCTGGGCCTCAACAATCCACCTGTCAGCCAGGAGATGGGCAAACGCACACTGTCCGTCAACCTGGGGGATGAGCGGGAGGCGTATGCCTCCTTCCCCCTGTCCCGCAATGGCAGCCTGTTCATGAATGGCCTCAGTCCTGAGTACGCTGACCGGCGGGACATCGCAGTTATAGAACATCTGAAATGAGAGAGAGAGAGAGAGTATCAGCCATAATATATTCAAGGCAGTGTGGCAGAAATCAACTGTTAAAGTTTGACCCAAATGTAGTGGATCAGGTAAGATGTTGATTATTTGATTAATTGTTTGCTTTTGAAGTTTTGTGTTGAAGCTACAAAGCTAATGAAGCTAAGACATAAAGGAAAGGTATACATCACCAATTTGCCCTGTGCAAACTACAAGTCTAATAATACAATGGGCTGCTACTACTGGCTGTAGCCATTTTTAATGGAAAAGTTTCATACACTGATGATGGAAACCTTATGAGTAAGTCTTTTTGACATTACTGAACAACTTTAGGCATGTAGTTTGCACATTGCTAATTGATAAGATAAAGTTTCCATTACTTGTTAGCTACATTAGCTCCACTACAGCCATATTCACAAGGAAATCTTGCTATTCATCAAAAAATACATTATGTAAACAATGTGTTTATGGACATTGACCAGAGTTGGCCTTTTGAAATGCTCTTCCATAATAATAATAATAAAAACCTTTATGAATATAGCACCCTTCATACACAGTCATATCAGAATATTATGATCACCTGCCTAACAATGACAATAGCCACCCTTGGCTTGGAGTGCCAAGACAACATCCCTGACACCTGCTCCTGTGTTCATTATAGGTTAACTGTTTCAAGGTGGCACAATCATTCCTCTGTTCCACTCGCCAGAGTCTTCATTGCCTTCTGGCATCAATGACTCATTAGCACCTTTGGGAGCCACTCAATGTATGAGAAGTTCATTCTCAGTACACTTTTACTATGATGACTCTAGAACATCCTACAAAGTTAGTGGTTTCTGAGTTGCTGCCTCCATCATGCTTCACCTGGCACCCTATTATCGTGCCCTTTTGGACATAAGTAACGTCACGTCATTTGTCCATGATGATGGTTTTAAACTCTGCTACAACTGACGTGTGCTCACGTATTTACACATTTATACAGTAAACCCTGTCACAGTTCATTCCAAACATGGGATGGTCATAATATTCTGATATGACTGTGTACATAAGGCCCATTTATATATATATACTGTATATAAAACATATATGGGCATCAGACTTGCCAGTAGCCAGACTTGCCTATGTAGATGTCTTTACATATAGGACATTTCACGTCTTTTGGGTGTTTTGGGTGACATGATCATATTTTTTGATGGAAACCAAAATGTCTTGTGAACTTGGCCTAATGAAGCAAACATCAAACATACCCTCTATGCCTACATTTAGAATAAAACAGAGGGTACATTCTGCAAATCTGTTCAAAATACTGCTTTAAAAAAGAAGGCTTGGGGGGGAAGGAGCTGGTGAGAGAGGGAAGCAGAAGCAGTTCAGGGAGAAATGAGAGGGGCGTGAATGAGAGAAAGGGAGAGATGAAAATTGTATTGGGAATAGAGGGAGGGTGCTGTGTTTGCAAGGGCGGTGTGTTCTGTTCTCTAATCAGCAGGTGCTCCATAGATAGACCCACACCTTCCTACAGGTTCCTGAAGCTCGGTTCTCATTACAAGCTTTATTCTTCACTTCTGATCCATATATGTCACTGGTTTGAACAGACCTGAGATGTGACCCATGTGTGCAATTTTAGCATCACTTGTCAATACAGTTAGCGACTGCTAATTTGCTAAGAATCAGCATACAGTCAGGTATATGATGCCATTGTCCATCACATTGTTTAGCCAGGAAGATTACAAACTCACAAGCTTCTATTTTAATCCTGACTTGTCTTTTACTTGTTTACTTGTCAGTGAAGAGTGCTTTTCATAGAAGAAGTAACAACATCATTAGCACACAAATGCTAACAGGTTATCTTGCTAACCGGCACCTGCCCTGTACTCCATACTATATTACTCTAAATAAAGAGCCTGGAATTATATTAAAATATAGATTTCAACTAATAATGGATTATATTTCAGAAACTACAAAATATACACAGAAATTTGGTGAAAACTTGTTTTTGCACATTTAATGTTTTTATGTTCTTAACTTTCAAATTAATTTGCAATGTCTGATGGCGTTCTGCAGGTTACTACAAAAATTGTTAAACCTTTTAAAACCTTTTGACTTACCAAGGAAAAATTAGGCGAATTCTGGGTGATGGACTGTGAATGGACACAAAAATAGACATATGAATTAATTCATAGCAATTAATGTAATAGACAATGAGTAAAGGTGTAAAAGAAAGTATATAAAAATTTTCTTTTCTATATCTACCACAACATTCCACCCCAATGTCATCATCCAGCATGATATTTCCCAGTGGACAAATAGGTAGATATCAAACAGCCCTAAACTACATTGAATTATGATGAAGTTAGTTTATGCACCAACAAAATTATAACTTTTTTTCAAAAATTTTAAATTCTGATAACAACTGCAGTGAACTTAGAAATCAAAAGAAGGATCTTTACTGTAGTCCAAGACTGTGAAATAGCTGATATGTGGAGGAAATGAGTCGTATCCAATGAAGTCTTGTGCACCTGGCTCACAAATATGACACTTTTCATTTCTCATGTCTGTTCACATGAATGACAGTTATGAATCACTTCCAAATAAGAATCAAGATAGCAAGACTGCTTATCCACAAAATCCAATCAAATATCCAATCAAGATACAATCAAAATTGAGTAATGAGGCTTGTTTAGCCAAAGGTTGCAATGGTGGAAAGGTCCAGTTCAAAAGCACCAACAACCAGATTCAGGAACCAATACACCTGCACACCAGCCCAACTAAAGGACAAGTTCTAAACACACCTGAAAGATGACTGACCCACTTGCACAGGTACTCCACACCTGCGTCTGCCTCTGCCCCCTTTATGAGAAACCCACCAATAAGCCCAAAGGCCCCAGAGTCTGCATCAGATGAAGAGGTTTTTATCGCTACGCCACTCTGTATCATCAACGATGAATCGGACAGCATCTGCTCTGCCTTTTCTACTCGCTCTTGTTTAAAAACTTCGCAAAGTGTCTTTTTTATCTTCTCCTCTGACAAAGAGACTCTAAGTAACTCATTTTGACACTTCACTGAGCCTCGACTGAGACACATCGCGGTGAATGTGCGTTTGTCTTTCTCAAGACCAAACTACTTTTCTTTGATGCTTTGGCCATTTTGGTCGTACCAGGAGAACATCTGGACCAGAGAATGTTCCACTTTTAGTCCTGCAGTTCAGTGCAGCTTTTTACTGTCTGGAATAAAAAAATAGAAGTGCCTTAATTCCTATGGAACTCCTCAAGAACATTCACTGCATGTGTTGACGTGTTTGTGAAACATCTGCTTGGTTATTGTCTTAATGATGTTTCACATTTCACCTTAAAAATATGTGCTTTGTTTTGAATGGGGCAGGGGTTCAACTATGATTTTGAACTTTGAACTCCATGTAGCTAACCAATGGTCCGCCGAGGTTTGCTGTTGCCATGGTGATCTGGGAATAGGACGTGAGCCTCTGGCCCAAAAAATAAAGAGGTCCCCGTCCCTTTGAGGATTACCATGGTTACTATAGCATGGCAACCGGGTATAGTCTGGCTTGCACCCACTTCTCACCCGCAGGCTACAAGCGCAAATCTGAGACATGACTGTAGAGCCGATTCAGCTTTCTCATTAAAATTATGAAGATTCGGCCCATATTCCATGCCTTATCTCAGCCACTTGGAAACATATGGTACAGTAATGAAAGACTATACGGCTCTAGTATATAATATATGAGATTTTGTTAAATATAGCATATAGCTCAGTGTCCTTGGTCAGCCTGCTATTACTTGCCAGCGAAACCAACAGGGCAAAATAATCACAGGATATTCTTAGACCAGCGGCAATCAATTCCGGTGCTTTTGGAGTTTCTCCCACTCTCCAACACACCTGCTTCATCTCATCTCATTACCCCAGCTCCAGCATCAAGATTGAGAGCCACTGAGTACAACCGTCAGAAAGAAATGACCAAGAAATGACACTCTGCAAATAATGATCCCTAACCCTTTATACTGCTTTAATCACATATTTCCATCTTTCATTTACATTGCCAGTGACTTAAAAATGACAAGTGCAAGGATATTGAATGTAAGCAATGTACAGTCGTACATCAAAATTTTTGAACATTGTGAAAAAGTTCATTGATAATTTCATTAAAAAAAGATGAAAATGTATATTCATTACACATAAAATGAGGTACTTCAAGCATTTTTGTGTTGATCAGTATGGCTTATAGCTCCAGAGTTGGCTGCCCAATCAAGTACAGTAATATGTAGATCAGTAGTAGTTTATGGGCAACTGCTGGAAAGGGAAATTAGCATCTCTATAAAGCTTGTGAGCAGATGGAAGCATGAAGTGCTCTAAAATCTCCTGCTAGGTGTTGACTTTGGACTAAACACAGTGGACAAACACCAGCACCTTAAACTATCACAGACTGTAGAAACTGCACACTGGACTTCAGACAACTTGGACTCTGTGGTTCAGACTCTATGAGCTTGAGTTCCAAATGAAATGCAAAATGTACTTTCATCTGTAAAGAGGAGTTTGGAGCACTGACTAACTTTGAAACAAAAAAGGCTTGAAATATGTCATTTTACAGGTAATTACTATAAAATACATGACAGTTTAACTTTTTGAATGAATTTATAAGCAACAATGAACATTTTACAATATTGTAATTGTTTGATGTATGACTATCAAATGTTTCTCATTATAAGATTGCTGTGAGAGTTTCACAACATTTTCAACTTGTCTCTCAAGTTTTATTTAGATTAAGTAAGCATTAGCAGATCGCAAAGAAAGATATCTTATAAACAATTTTTCTGCCAGGGCTTTAAGACCATATCACTTATTTATATAAATAAAATATGTAGAAAAGGGTTAAAAATCTTTCATAATAATTATATTACAACAATCCAATAATGAGAGATATAACATATTGTCAGTGTCCCAAGAAAATCATGTATCACCACAGATCTCCCCACAATCCCCCAATTTTGGTTGTCTACATCATTTAAACACACCAAATAGTCTTTATATTCTCTGAACTTTTCATGACAAACAGAAATATTCCAATTGTCCTTGAATTAAAAACACTTTACATGAACTTACATCAGAAGTTTAGACATTGTAAAGTTTGAAGATACATCATCGAACCCTGACAGTACATTACTTACATTTACAATGCGTCTTTTCACTCATGTTTGCAGGGTACACTGTGTTCTAATCTGTACTTTCAAACTGTTATCTCAGATGGTACTGATGCTTGTTTTGTTGAAAGTATATGCAAAGGGAAAGTGGCAATAGAGTTGTGACTGAATGTTACTTGAATACTGTCACCTTTGTTTGTGATGTTCTATCATGCTCTTTTAACTTTTTTCTGTTTCCTAAAGAAAAACTTCCAGAGGGTGGGAACATGTGTATGCTTGTATTCTTTTGACTTTCTAAAAGAGTAAAAAAATTAACGTTACTCAAGGGATATTTTGCACTCTTATAAAAATAAGTAATGGCCAAATACAAGGGTTCCCAGTCCCATCCTGCAGAATTTAGCCAACACACCTGGTCCAAGTAGTGAAGACCTTCAGAGTCCTCTGAATATCAGTCATGAGTCAAGTGTGGAAGGATGAGGACTGTGTAGGTTTGAGAACTCAATGGTATCAGATTCTGTTGCAGATAAGTTAGATATTAGTTATAACAACAAGTTATGAAATGATACACATCTGCTCCTTTCTCCTGGAAGACTGAATGTTGTGAACCTTTAAGCTACACAATTGGACCTTAAGAACCATGTTGTACATTTACATTAGCCTCTTTTCCAGTGCACATCCAAATGGTTCTAAGCATAGAGAGAAACTGTTCTTGTAGCATTTCAACACAGATGTGTATTAGAATGGTAATAAACAGTTCTCGGGCCAGCTTTTCTAACTGCATTGTGACATAACTAATGTGATGACGTAACTATTCACAGATTGCATTTACATTTACATACAGTCTACAGATACGGTCAACGTAGCATAGGGTATTGGGTAACACCCACAAAGCAGATTCAGGTTCAGTCCCCAGCCTGAGCCTAACACAATATACCAATAAGACTTCTTGGACTAGACTCCCAACTCTACAAATGTAACACCTCTGAAACTGTACATCACTTTGGCTAACAGTAGGAGTCTCATTATATTAATTTCTGATAGATCAAGTCAAATAATGGGTGAAGTTTGTAGGCCAATACATAGCAAAGGTAATGCTAGCAGACTTCATATGCAAACACCATAGTAGAGACTAGGTTCAGCTAACCGAGGTAGTATTTACAGATGATAAACCATTATATCTGAAAACAAGTCTAGTGACTGGTGTGACATCACTTTTGAGCCTAAATTTTTAACTGATTTATCCTTTAGCCTTGGATAAGCTAATGGTCTACACCGTTTTTGCTGGTCCTTATTTAATAGTACAGCAGATGGATAAAGACCATTACCAGTGTCTCAAGAGCAAAACAGATATGACTCTCTAAGCCATTTGGCTCAACATTGGAAAAGAGGCTAATGTTTTTATGTAACGGGACAAAAATATACCTCTTTAGCACCTTGTTATTTTGGAATTCCTTAAATTATATGTAGTATATTTATATTTTAAGCCATAAAATCATCAACAAAGCTTTGATTATATCCCAAAGGAATGCTCCAAATCTTGCCAAATGTAATCAAATACAGATGAATCTCTTTTATATTTATTTTACAATGGACTGGTGAAGTCACTTCATGTTATGGTTTTAGGCTAGTCTTAAAAGCTCTACAGTCATACCTACATATCTTATGTTTTTTATAAATATGTTATTTATGCTTTAATGTTCCTTTTTTAAAGTCAGCCAATGTATTGTTTCCATCCTTTCATAGTGTTCCACCATTTATATTGCTTTATGCCAAATTCAGGAAGTGACCTTTGTATAGAAATAGTGAAGAGATGTTTTATCCAATCAAACACAAAGGATTGTTACAGGAGCAGGCAAAAGTTTGTGCACCCCTGGTTAAATTACATATTTTGTTGACTTTCTAAATGAAAATAAGCTACTCAATTTTCCATTTACCTTGCAGAGTCAATCAGCCAAGACAAACTGGAGCTGTGAGGTTAGAATTGCTAACAATCACTGTAACTCAATACTCAGCTAAATAGCCCAATCACTTGTGTCAATGTTGATCACTAAAGCTTCTCTCAACCCACTCAAACTGCATCCAGATCTTAATTAAGGTCTCATGGACAGTGGCAGGGCTGGTAGAATGTTGGATCAGATTCCTCCATATTCATGAAACTCATCACTTGTGTGTACTCAGTACATCCTCCTCTGGATGCAGTTTGAGTGAGTTGAAAGATGTTTTCTTAATGTATTTTGACAACTGTGATATTTAGGTGACTACTTCTAGTGTTTTTTTTTTAGCTATATTAGCCTCCAGTTTGCAACTAACAAAGCAAAATTTGGACTCCAAACATGTCTACATCTAGCTGAGCCATGTCTTTAACCAGGTGTGTCCAAAAATTGTGGTTGAATTGTGCAATAGTCACCAACCTAATGAAGTCAGCTCAATCCCATTTGTTACAAAGTTCAAATCTTGAAACAAGAGTAATAAGGAGCACAGTTTTAATTCTTGAGAATAAAAGTGATCACGTGGTGCTACAATGTGGAAAGAATAATTTTTGGTTCCCAGAATAATCTTTTAATGGATGTTTTTTTGAAGAACCATTTTTTTTTAAATGAGAGTGAAGATCTTGTTTGATGTTTAAAGATCACCAATAGAACTGCAGCCAAGAACCACTTAGGAGCCTTTATTTTTAAGAGTGTAATATCTAAAATCGAAAAAGATGTTACAGACTTTTCCCTGTTTTGTCAAAGCTCAGGCATAAAATCTGACATCATGTAGCATGTATTGCTAGGGTCGTTCTAAGGCTGTGGTTTGGCCCACCAGAGTGACTCACAGAGCTCTGCAGGATGATGTTAAAAGCTTGTGGAAAACTTACTCTTATGATTTGCTCTGCGTTTGATGTTTGATGTGATGTGACAGCAAACCCTCCTGTCACAGAGAGGAAGTGGAATAAGAGCAAGAGAGAGCGAGACCGAGATGTTCGTGTAGCCTGGCTAAGACTTACTGTTATGTAAAAGTCTGCTGCCTGTGGGAGATTCTGCGTGTGTGCATGAGCATCATCATAAATTTATATTCTTCTCACTGGGACCTGTCTGAAATAGAAGATCTACATACTACTACCTTTAGGTCGAGGACGATATGTGGTTGGGGGGAGGAAGTCATAGCGCCTTGTTCTATACATTGCATTTTTTTACCCTTATCCAAAACGTAGTAGATCAGTTAAGTCATGTTTGCTGTCTGAAGTCTTTAGTTTTGCATTGGAGCTACAATATATGGCAAATGTACTGAGACACTGAAGCCAAGAGTATTAAAAATGGCTACTTTTGTTGGAGTAACTCTATTGTCTCTAAGTCTCTATTGTCCAGGGAAGGCTTTCTACTAGACTTGGGAAGCATTGCTGTGAAGATTTGATTGCATTCAGTCAGGATGTTGGATGATCACCACCACTACATAATCCCCAACCTATCCTAAAAGTACTGGATGGAGCAGAGAACACAGCTCCACTGCTCCAGAGCTCAATGCCTACCCCTGTAGCCCATGCCTGGTAGGAGACATGGTGCCAATAAATTCATGTTTATTCATATTCTGTTGGCAGTACATGGACTAGACAAGCTGTGTGTACATTTGTACAACTTAAAGTAGCTGAATGCATTCATTAGAAGGGGTGTCCACAAACATTTAGACATAGAGTGTAGTATATCAGTGTTGATTAGAGTTTTCCAGTAATCTCAGATAGACTTGGTTAGGTTGTTTCTGACACCAGATGATATACTGCATGTATAAAAATGGACAGAAGAAAGCTGCAGAGCTAAAAACATTCCTGCATTGGTGGTATAGTGTTGAGTACAGCTGCCTACCATTCAGTTGACCCAGGTTTGATTCCATGTGGCCTAAAGGTTAGAAAAGCTGGCCTGGGACCGAGGCTCACCAGTTCAATCCCCTTAACAATCACAAATGACTGAAGGGCCCTTGAGCAAGCCATCTAATTTCCAACTGCTCCCCAGGTGACACAAATCAATGGGCTGCCAACTGCTCCAGACATGCATGCTCACTATATTTTCCCCCCCAATGTAGTGGTAGTCAGTCAACCCACCATTCGCTAGGACTCTCCTAATCACTTGCAATGTCCCTGACACACCTGCTGCCGCTACCTTATTGCTGGGCAGCCAATGAGCTTGAAGGAATGTGCAGGATCCCCAGCTCTGATACATCAGCTAACAGACACCTGAGCCAATGGAGATTGCATGGCATTGATGGAGACAAAGCATCATCTACCCACCCAGAGAGAGCACAGCCAATTTTGCTCTCTCTGTCAATGGCAAGCAGTGTGACTGGGATTTGAACCAAATCCTCTGATCATAGTGTCAGAGCCTTCATCTGCTGAGCCACTCAGGGCTCACTATAATATGTGATTTCACTGCACAATGGAGACAATGGTGGTGGTCAAATTCCTATGTGTTGTCCAGTTTTCACAGTGCTATGGCATGGCAATAGTGCATGTTAGACATTTAGAATCTCAGATCCATTACAAAACTAGATAAGACATCTTAGTTGACTTCAGGAGTGAATTCAAAGGCTAAAGCTTGATTGACCAACCTAACATTAACCAGTTTGCAATCACCTTTTTATTGATCTGCCATTCATTAAGTGTCACTAAGACCACCTCATAGTAACATTGCGTCCCACCTTGGCCATCCCAGACAAAAAGTTCTAGAACCACCTTTGACTCATTTCAAGCCTTGTCCTGGAAGAGAAGTAGAATAATCCATCTGAGCATGTAATTTAACCAAAGACTGTCTGTGTGCACTTGTGTTAGTTCACCCATTAGGTGCAGCTCTTTCCTGATATCATATTTCAAACCAGGCCTTATTAGTCGCAGTCTAACAGTAGCTTTGACTGAACTGTAGGTCTGTGGTCTCCACAATTTAGCTAACATATTGAATGTACCTCAGGCTTTTCTCTCGTGAGAAATCATCTTGAGATTTCCTGCGAATGTAGGCATGAAATGCATTGTTTTTATTTTCTACAACCATCACAAATTTCCAATTATCTTAGCAATTTCTAGGCCATTTTGTAACTAGGCTAGAAGAAACAGAAAGTAGAGAATCGGCAGATGTTTTTGTTGTGCAGGAGTTTCTATGTACGAGCTCAGTTCCTATGTATATTCTGTGTGAATTGAGTCATTACAGCTGCATGTTTAATGTATATTGCCAGTGTTTGTAGATCAGATTTCTTTGCGTGTCTCAGCCACGACAGAGAATCTGACAGTTCCACTGAGTCTTGAGACGTGTTGATGAAAAAATACATCAAACTTTTCAAATAATCCAACACAATAAAGCTCTTTTTTATTTCATGTTGTGGTCTTTATTTTCATGAAAATTTGGCAACATCTCAAACCTGACCGATTTGCACTATCTACTACACATTTGATGGTGTTTATGCCTTCAATTGAGCTTTGATGGAGAAAATGTTTAAGTGGTCAAATTTTGAAGGGCTGGTGAATACCCTTACAAAAATATACTGCGGTACAGCCATGCTTGTTTTGGTATTATCATGGTGAAACCATCATGTTGTTTTGGACAGTAAAGTGATGGTAGAACCAGGGTACTGTAATGGTAATACTACAGTAATTCATCTACAGTAATACATCTAATTATTATACATCTCATTTTACCACTGTTATAGAATTAGTGGTATTAAGTTGGTAAAATTGCATTACTTGTATTGTGGTACTACCATGGCTCTACCATGATGGTAATACATTCACACATTGCTGTAAGGATAATAGCTAAGGACTAAATATGTTTTTTGAATGATAAATATCAGAAAATAACTGCCAAACCAGAACTGTTGGTTGCATTTCAATTCACATTTGAACTCTCAAAATGAGAAATAAGTAACACCTCATGCTAATATGTTAGCTAAAGCTAGCTCCCGCATCTCTATTTTGGGTAGGGTGACCAAATGTCCGTATTTCCCGGGACATGTCCGTATTTCACGTCCTGCCCCGGGCGTCCTGGGTTTTTTTTTAAAAAGTGAGGAAATGTCCTGGTTTTTAAATAACCTTCATTGGACCATTACATTTTTAATTTACAGGCACTAGGGCACTGCTCACGGCGCTGCGTGTGACGTAATCCCTGAGCCGCGTCAGTCAGGGGAGCCCTGTTCTTATTCAGAATGTAGACACCGTGACTGTCAGTACGCAAGCAACATGCCGAAGCGCAAGTGTATGTTTACTGACGGTTTACAAAAGAGTTTCCCCGCTTTCAATGGGAAGCCTTGTGCACAGAGTGTTATTGTTATGGTGTGTCATTTGTTAATTAATTTTTTTTACAATAGCCTACAGAACAGACAATATTTTGTTCGTTACTGAGGGTAACTGAGTATCATGTGTTATTTGGAGTTGAGAGTTATTGTTAACTTTTGTTGTTAAGTGAGGGATGTTTAGATGAGACAATATTTATTTCATTGTGCTATTCATTCATTACAGGAAATGTTAACTTAAGCATTTTGAATAAAATTATTATGTTATTTGAGTTTTTGTTGTTGACTTTTACTGAAAAGCATTTTTAATAAACCAACTGTAAATATCACGTTATTGTAGGTTTACGTGGGCCTATGTTAAGTGAGTGCAAGCCCCCCAACCCCATTTCCCCCCCCACCCCACCGGCTCCAAGGTGTCCTGGTTTTCCCAAATGAAAATATGGTCACCCTAATTTTGGGGCAGCCATGGCATGAAGGTTAGAGAAGTGTGGGGCTAAAAGGGAATAAAGGTGGAGATTATTATGTGTGTAGCACTAAGGTGAAGGCATTTGTTCTTTCCTTTTTGCCCAACAGGATTGTCGGTATAAACCTGGAGACACAGAGGCATACATATACAAACAACAACATTCTAGAATTCTTTTTTACGTCTGAGACGTGATTCCAGGTTGTATAATTCTGTGAAAACCTTAAAGCTTCTATTTCAGCTCAAGCTGTTTGAAACAAGTCTGCAGTGTCAGCACATCTACAGGCTCTGAATGACCTCCAACATGACAGGAGCAGATATCAGGAGAGGTGACCTTTCCCATCATGAATAAAAAGGTGAGCATGTGAGTTATCAGGCAGCGCACGTGCTGGAAGTGTCCTCCATGTGAGTGTGTTCATGTTATTTACTATAATTATACCTGACAGCCCATACAGGCTGTCTATAAATAGATGAGACTCTGAGAAGACCTTG
>BRDA01070097.1:9360-52221 GCA_036984385.1 Crenuchus spilurus
CATTTTAACCCTAACTAATTATTTAAGTATTTATTTTGTAAAGATTAATAAAGGTCATGAAGTTTAAGTTAAATCTACAAAACAAACGTTTCGAAAATTCCGTATTAGACGTAGAGTAAGGACTTATAAACCAGTACGTCTGTACGAGTTTCAATATTTTATGTGTTGTAAAAGATTCTCTCGTGTACGAGAACTTTTAGGTAATTTGTTGAGAACAACGACATCACTTCTCTGTCATTACCTTATTATAACCAAACCGAGTACTTTCTTTTCTGTTTCTTTTCTGACAGTTTACTCTAAATTGACCTGTTCAACCATCTTACTACACGAAATTGCCAAAATGTAAGTAAGCCAAAATCCTTCTGGGAAAACATCTTGTGGACAGATGAGACCAAGATGGAGCTTTTTGGTAAAGCACATCATTCTACCAACTTGTCCAGTTAAATCTCATTTGACAGTCTTTTCTTTGTCTTTTCTTTCATGAGCCAAACCAATATTATTCCATTACTGTCTCTTCACTACAGCAACAAGAGTTGTTTAATGGATTTTCAAGAGCATGTGCTCTCTTAGAAAATGTTGTGTATTTTATAACTTTGAGCATGTCTGCATGACCAAATATTCAGGAATGAGATGCAGATTATGCCTTAAAAGCTTTGCAAACAAAACATCTAAATTGAATTTGAAGTACTGGAAATAATTAGAAATGTTTTATTTATGAATTTATTAATCAATCCCAATTTTACATTTAGTTTTCTGTATTTGCATGTTTTCTATGCTTTTATTTGCACTAGTAATACTTTTAGTTGCCCTAGTGATTTATCCACAGACATATCAGAATTTTATGACTGTAGGTGTTTTTGTGTTTTTATATTATTACTGGAACTCTGTAAAGCTGCTTTGTGAAATCAGTTGTAAAATGTGGTATATTGTTCAGGGATTTTTAGACGCATCTCTCTCAATTTTCTTTCCAGGGTATTAGAAATCATGTACTTTGTACCTTTGCCAGGCTTGTTCTGTAATGTATGTCTCTCTTTGTATATCTTGATAATACTTCTCACTCCAGTTCTTGACACTTGGAAACACTGTGATAACTTTGTATATCCTTCTCTTGCTTTCTAAGCATCAATTATTATTTTTTTCAACTTTAAACTTATTTCCTTTTTTTGGCATGATACTTTTTCAAGTGACAGCTAAAATGCTTATTGATTTTTGTTTCTTTTGAAATAGTTGTTATAGTATGGTAATAAAAATGTTAGGCTTTCTAAAAAATTTTTTTTGAAATTCTATGTTGAAAAATCCTTGCTCAGGGAAAATTGGATTGTGTATGCATCACACTTTTGCATGAAAAAGAGATAGAACTGTATTTGTATTTGTATTGTTATGCCTATGGCAATATTTTCAATGTTTTTCTTTTCTGTATTGTTAAAACTTGAATAAAAAGCAAAAAAAAAAGAAAAATCCTTGCTCTGTTATAAAAGGACTTGCGGAAATTTTGAAAATGCTTTAAATAATTTTGACGTTAACTGTACCTCTCACTTTTTTTTTTTTTTTTTTCCTGTTTGTATCCAGATATACAATCTATTCAGAATATACAGTATTACGATAAAACTGTAGAAGCATTTGAACTAATGCTTTGAATTGTTTACTAAAATAAGTATTAATGAAGTGCTTATAATATCGGTGGAAACAAATATTATTTAATATTAAAAACCAAATTTTTGGAAAAGTTGGGACTTTTTCTAAAAATGCAATAAAACCTAAAATATGTCATTTGAATCTTTATTTAACAGACAAATGAACAAAGAAAAGATTTTCAGTGTTTTCAGTGATGAGCTTAATTCTATTTGTTAAATATAAACAAAATTATAAACTGATCTCTGCAAACACACTCGAAAAAAGCTGGGGCATGTTTAATACTGGGTCACATTACCTTTTCATTTAATTTAGACTTTTTAATCATTTGGGAATTGAAGATACTCTTTTGCAACTGGATTTTTTTGCCTGTTCTTGCTGTTTACAAGTTTTGAGCTGCTCAGACATCCATGGTCACTGTTATCTCATTCTCCTCTTCCTGATGACCCATTCATTTTCAATAGGAGGCATACCTGGTCTGCAGGCAAGCCAGAAAAGCACACACTCTGTGTCTACTAGAGATGAAACAGTTACTGGTTTCAAGGTAAACAAGACAGAACATGTTTACACGGACTTTCAGTCCATCACAGATGACTTCAGGTCCAGAGAACTCCCTGGTGCAATACATGGCTTCCTCTTTGCATAAGACAGTTTCAGGTTGCATTTCTTGTTGCAGTGGCAGACTGTGTAAGCTGACAATGATTTTTCCATGTACTCCTGAGCCCACGTGGCCATGTTCATAATGGTAGAATGGTGGTTTCTCAAACAATAAACCACCTGAGGGGTTGGTGGATACATATTCAGCTGTGGTTTCCACCCTTGACCTTTACAAACTTCCCCCTGACTCCCTGAATTTGTTTAGATTTACCAAGCAGAATTGTTTGCCATTTTGTCTGTTAAATTTAAATTTAAAGTGAAATAACCATTCACAGATTTCAGTTTTTATTGCATTTTTAGTGTCTACTTTTCTGGAAATCAGGTTGGTACATTCTCATTCCATCTGTAAATATAGTATGAGAGCTGTACCACATACATGTTTACTATTATTGTCAGCTTTGTGTGTGTGTGTGTGTGTGATTTGTATGATTGTTGCTTGTCTCTTGCATACAGAAGCATCTCGGTAGATCTGGTTTTACACTTGTCTATGTTGCACTGCATTTCTGCTTACTATTCAGCAGTTCCCATTTGACAGCCAGCTGTTGCTGTCATTGCCTTCTTGTTAAACGTGAGCAGCAGTAAAACCTGTTCACAATGGGCACATGGGCCTATTTCTAATTCATGCTGTTTGGGATCTCACTTTCATTCTGTTGCTTCTCAGATGTTCAGCTGAAAGTAGGTTACAGTAGGCCTGTCTGTTTAGTAGAATGTGCTACTCTGGGATATCACTCAGAAAAGTGAAGAGTAGACTTTGTATAGGGCCTATATTTGCTGCTGTGGGGTCAGATTTCAATATGGTTTATTCTGCTGTGCTAGCTATCTTCATACAAATGATGCTAGTATTACTGTTCTGAAGTTTGGACTCATTTGTCATAGTAATATTTCTGGTTATAGTGGATTTAAATATACAGCGTCAAGAAAGTATATGAACCCTTTGGGATTACTTGGATTTCTGCATAAATTCAACATTAAACATGTTCTAATCTTCATCTACAGTAAGTCACAGCAATATACAAACACGGTCTACTTAAACTAATACTGCACAACAAATATGTTTTCATATTTTTATTGAAAACAACATGTAAACATTCACAGTGCAGGGTGGAAAAAGTATGTGAACCTTTTAGGCTAATGGTTTCTGCAAGAGCTAATTGGAGCCAGAAGTCAGCCAACCTGGAACCAATCAATGTGATGAGATTGGATGTGTTGGTTAAAGCTGCCCTGCCTTATATAAAACACAAACCAGTTTTGAGTTTGTTTCGTCTCAAGAAGCATTGCCTGATGTGAACCATTCCTCACACAAAAGAGCTCTCGGTAGACCTGCGTTCAAAAATTGCATGAAGCTGTAAAGGGTTACAAAAGTATCTTTAAAAGCCTTGATGTTCATGTGTCCATGGTAAGACAGACTGTCTACAAAAAGAGAAAGTTCAGCACTGTTGCTACTCTTCCTAGGCATGGTCGTCCCTTGGTGTGTAAAGATGACAACAAGTGCACAGCGCAGAATGATAAATGAGGTGAAGAAGAATCCTAAAGTGTCAGCTAAAGACTTACAGAAATCTCTGGCACATGCTAACATTTTTGTAGACAAATCTACAATAAGTTCAACATGAATTCATGGAAACGAGTTCATGGAAGGACTCCATGGAGGAGTCCATGCCCCCCCCACCAAAAAAATAAAAATAAATAAACAAATAAATAAATAAATACATAAAAACTTTGCTGCACATTTGAAGTTTGCAAGAGTACCTGGATGTTCCACAGTACTACTGGCAAAAGATTCTTTGGACAGATGAAACCAAAATAGAGTTGTTTGGGAAGAACACACAATGCTATGTATGGAGGAAAAAAAGGCACAGCACACCAACATCAAAACTTAATCCCAGCTATGACATATGGTCGAGGGAACATCATGGTTTGGGGCTGCTTTGTGGCCTCTGGCCCTGGACAGTTTGCTGTCCATTAATTCCCAAGTTTGTCAAGACATTTTGCAGGAAAACGTAAGACCATCTGTCTGCCAGCTGAAGCTCAACAGCGGATGGGTGATGCAACAGGACAATGACCCAAAACAGAAGTAAATCAACAGTAGAATGGCTTCAACAGATCAGAACACATATAATGACCAATTTATGCAGAAATTCAAGTAATCCCAAAGGGTTCACATATTTTTCTTGCAGCTGTGTCTTTATAATGTAATTGTTTAGTAGTTTGTTTTATTTTTTATTATATAGTTCTTGTTGGTTCTAAATATTCTGTTACTTATGCTGTTACTTAAGTGTGTTGCCCAATGACAGTTATAATATGTAACGTTTAGTAATAACTGTTAAGTTATAGTAATCCCCGGTACAGTGCGGATTGAACCCCACAGTCTGCCATGTGAGGGTTAGCGATGTTAACCACTACACTATACCAACTGCTAGGAAAGGATCAGAATTTTCTGGATTTCTGATTTAACTTTTAGAATTAAATTATGAGCAACAATGGACTTTTGTACAATATTTTTTTTGAGATGCACTAGCATATGCAATTCATGTGTGGCTTTTGATTTGAAGGGCTTATTTTTGTGGAACCAGAAATGGAAATGAATCTTCACTGCAGAACTGAAAATTGTACCCAACCTGAAAATATATGACTTTGTGTAGGATCACTGTATTAGAGTAATTTTATTTCTAACTTGTCTGGTTTTCTACCACTGAGATTGAAATATGTGTTTTTCTTTTCAGCTCCCGACACGTGTGTGTGTGTGTATCTGCTCCACTGAAAGGTCATGCAAGTCCTCTCCACTTGCGTCTACTGACGCCTTCCACTTGATCTCTGAGGTGTCCAGTCCCGTTGCCCCTCTCCTGGCTGGCATGCAGCCATGAGCTCGGCACTGTGGAGCCAGGAGAAGCCGGCAGGTGGCTTCCGTGATGACTGGCGCTTCTACATGGTGGTGAAGGAGTGTCTGGTGGAGAAGCCACCTCAGAAGACACTGAGAATCTTACGTGGTAGCCTAGGTCAGGCATGCCAGGAGCGCAACAGCCTAGGCCGTCCACTGCCGCCCAGCAAGGGCAAGCGTAGCCTGCGCATTCTGGACCAGACCAATGTGGTTGTGAGCGTGGATGAACGTGACGTGCTGGAACTGGATGAGAAGTTAGCCGAGCTGCTGTTCCCCATCACCAACTGCGAGGAGCGCTATGGCCTGCTGTGCAACAAACCTCGCCTGGACAGGGCTCGTGAGATTGACTGCGGCTCTAAAGTACAGGTGCAGCTGCTTTCTGGCGACAAACCGCTGCCAGGTGTCGTCAGGTTCAAAGGGGCCCTCCTGCCTGACAGAGCCCTCTCTGGGATATGGTTTGGCGTGGAGCTGCTGGTGAGGAATAATTGTTTTTTTGGCTACAAACTGAGGTAGAGATCTGATTAATTTTCAAACTTTCAAACATAAATGCTTACTCTTTATTCTTTAATGATGTAAAATAGAGCTGTGCCAATTTTACAATTAATTCTTTATCGGTTTAGTAATTTTACAAACTTTTCAATGAGAAACTGTTTCAGTGAAAAGCTATTAATGAGCAACAGGGCTTGTATGATTTATTGAGGTGACTACTGCGCTTCAGAACTTGCTTTATTTTGGATTCTTTGTGTTTTTGATGCAACTACTTATTTTTATTGTTTATTTTTCAGGCTTTCAGACTTAACTGTTGATGACAGAGGTGGTGCTAGAAATCTTGGCCCCATGAAAAATTACAATTATGCCCCCCACCCCCATTGAAAGGAAAATGGGTGGTAGTTAAATTTTCAAGCATGAACTAATTAAATTGAAGTCTGCTTTTGGCTGGCTCCAAACACTTTTAGTGACCTTTATTTCTTGATACCTCTTACCTACATGCATAGCTTACTTTACTATAAGTTGTGCTGCATGTGATCAGCTATCTTACAAGTTTAGGTGATAACATTATTTGATGGTAACATTTTAAATGCACAACTGTCATAATTATGCTGAAAGGACTGTTACTTTAAAATGAAAATGCCATGGTCACTTTCACACAATTTTAAGATATTTATTTTCTTTATGAGAAACTATTGTTAGGTTGCTTATTATGGAGTTCATTTGGTACAAATGTTCATGTGACTTTTTTTGCACAGGCAGTGTATAATCACAGTGTTCATGTTAATTTCTATAGGTCACTGGTAACCAGCCTTGGTTCTGAAGTATTTTCTGCATATTTTAGTCTTTTATTGCTCACAGCAACACCTAAATCCTCTTCAGCTCAGGATGAGATCAGTTGAAGTGCAGTAGAGCAGGAAAATCATTAAAATAGGCAGAGAGACATAGATTATAAATTAGTGATAGACTGATATGGGTTTTTCAATGGCTGATACATGTGTATATAGGGAGCAGGAAGTTTATTGATTAGTGAATGTATTTTTTGCATCTGTTAAAATATGAATATGAAATATTAAAAAAAATGGTTGACGAGTCAAAATTATAGGTTTATCAGTCACGTCTTTGTTTGCAGAACTGTGAAACTGCCACGAAAAAACATGAAACAAATTCATGAAAATGGTTCAAATGAATAATGGAAAGCACATAGATGTATTGTGTGTTTGAGTGTCATTAGCTACAAACTGCTAAAACACTTTACATTTCTTCCGGTAATTGTGAGACGGTCCCGAACATTAGAGTGTTCTGCTGGAGCAAACACAGCACACGCTAACACAAGCTAACATGAAGCTAAGCGGCTGTATTCTGGCTTCACCATAACGGGTGCAGTTTAGTAAAGGTCCTGGTTGTAGTTTGTTGTCTTCTTCCATTTCAGCATGAAACTCTGCTGGTGAATCTGTATTTTGATAACTGGTGATGAAAAGCAGAATTCTGAATGTCAAATGAATGTCCAATATTCAACTAATTTTACCGTAGTGAACGAGAAAAAGCTAAAAGTGTAATTAAAAACAATGTTCAGTATAAACTATTCAGATATCGTACAAATGATTTTCACTTATTCGGCCGAATATGGAAAGTGTTTGTTTATTCTTTTTTTTTTTTTGCCATTTTTGGCTGAATGATTTCAGTTGCTGTATATTCAGTGATTCCCTTTTTAAAACCAAATGCCAATTTTTAGTCCTCTCTTGGCTGAATGCAGTTGATGCTTCTTTAGTTTGGTGTGCTTGGTAAAAGAGAATGCTGTGATAATTGCACTTCAGAGCATGAGCAGAAAGAGGGTGTGCCTCTGGACAATAATACATTTGTGTCCTTTGCTGGGGGCTGGTGGAGTGGGCTCAGGACATGCTGTATGCAGCCCACTTCGCTGTCTTCATGTGGAATCCCAGGCCACTGCCCAGCACAAACTGTTGTTCTTATGACAGGAATTTCACTTTGTTTGAGTCTGGCATAACCTGAATGTTTAGGCAGTGTTTACTGTGTTTTCACTCAGCTTGTCTAGAATGTGTTGGGGTTGTGTTAGCTATCCTGTAAAGAAGTGTGGAAGATTGCATGCTTTGTTAGCATTATGTAGACTGTCAGTATTTATTTATTAGTTTCCCACATAATGTTCTTTCAGGCTTTGTTGTTGTACACTGACAAGTAAGACTTTACAGAGTAAAACTTTGACATGAATAGTTGCATGATGTGAGTTGGAAGAAGTTAATGTCTGTGCAATGTTAATGTCTGTCATTTTGGACATTATATTATGCAGTTTAAATGTATATTTCAAGCAACCAAATGTGCTTTAAAGTTGCACAATGTAAAACCAGCCTATGAGATCTTACTCGTAATATGATGAAACTTTTTCTAAAGGGAAAAAAATTGACCTTCTTTGATATGACTGTTCAATTAATCAGATAGCATTAAAAAGACTCAGTGTTATTGTTATTTACAGTTATTGTGTCATACACAGCTACATGCCATGTTAAATAGATTGAATATGATTGTGGATTTTTTTGTCCAAATAAACAGAAGTGAACATTATACATTCTCTGTGACACTAACGAATTCTGTTCTCATGTTGATCAAACTTATCCTACATCAGTAAGAGTCATAAATGAAGGAAGTGCACTAATAATCAAAAACTTCCTTGCATTGACTAGTGAGGTTGAATTAGAATTTTTGTGACAGCTTTACCAAGTCAATAGGTGTGGTTGAAATAGCACATCTCATTTCTGTTATTCTGCTTTTAAATGCCAGGGTGAAACAAGGGATTAACACAGTAGGAAACAAACAGTACTGGTAAAAGTAAAAATTCACCTTCATTTTTGAAAAAGACTATACTCTTAAGGCTCTTTGAATGTTTCTACTCAAATACTATATTAAGTCATGTGCCACCATCTAGTAAACCACAGGCTGCAAATTGTATGAATTCACTTACACTGATAGTACACCAGTTATCACTAGTTATAAAGTTGTTATAGACTAGTTATTGTGGTAATCATAATCAATTTGATCTGGTTATTTTGGCATAACACTTTTTGAAATTATACCAGCCCACCACATGATGACCTTTTGGGTTAGTTAGTTAAATAAGTGCATACGGAAATGCAGATCTCAACATAATAGTCAATGTTAAATGACCAGAGTTTATTTAGAAACTGTAGAAACTTGGACTAGATTTCCATTTTCCTTGCCTTGTAGGGCCTTATTCTTCCAAAACCATATAAATACACAGATTTTGTATGGATAAACTGTTAGGTTTACACCTGTGATTACACGGTAATAGTTTCTCTTTCTATATCATTACCTTTGCTGTTTTGCATAAGAGCAATAATTAGTGTAGTATCATTTAGCCTAGTGATTGTCAACTGGTGGGTGGCGACCCAAAAGTAGGTCGCGGACACGTTCTGGGCCGGTCGCCAACATATTGTAAAACATAAATAAATGTTAAAATAATTAAAAATAAGTAATGCTTATCTGATTTTATCCTCATCTTTTAAATAAAAAAAAAGAGACACAGAAGCAGGTGTGAGACGCGCACAACATTCTCAAAGCCATGGTGACCACCATTAGTTTGCTGGTTATCAGTGTTGCCAAGTCTGCTTATTATAAACAACTTTAGGCTTGTTTTATTCTAAAGTCGCTTGCAAATCTCGTGAGTGGCAGAATGTTTTTTTTGGGCTTGTTTTTGAATGTGAAGTTGCTTATTTGGACTTGATTGTCTTTCAGAGTGAAACTCTTTATCTCCCAGATTTTGCAAATGTGAAATACGTGCTTACCATGCTGATTTAATTCAGCATGCGAATACTGAGTAGCACAAAAAACTGTGCACACTGAGGCTAACAAACATGGGTTTCAGTGCCCCAAAACACAATGACACAAAACAAAGTAATGAGCTAAAATTAGCCAAGTAGCCTGACAGTTTTTATATTAAAAGTGTTTATCATAATTTTGGTGTTGTTTATGTATAATGTCATAAAAATGTTTACCTTTATACTGTTTAAAAATGGCCTCTGTTTAACAGAATGTGGTGGGTTGCCAGTTGGGCTTATTTTGGGCTTGTTTTCATAGAGCTTGTTGCTTTTTTCTATTGCGAGATCTGGCAACACTGCTGGTTACTCTTGTTTAAATTTTTGATGATGTTCGGAGGCAAAGAATAGGGTGATAATTTTATGCTATGTGCAGTTTATAAATATTTAATATGTAATGTATTAATATTTTTTTAATGATAAATATACATGATTTTATTATTAATAACACTTATTATTAGTATATTATAATAATATAATTTGTAAGTAATGCTTTAATAATTATTAATAATATTAATTTAATTTATGTTCCAGCACCCACTCAAACCTCCTAAATCAAGCCAGTCATGCCCCCCTGAAATCTCTTAAATTCTCTTTACATGCATATGTATCTTTAAATGTGTTTTTGAAGGCTATTTTTCAAAAATAAATTTGTTTGGTTTGTATTCAGTAAAAGTGGGTCATGACTTAATGACCATGAGAAAATGTGGGTCCCGGGCTAAGACCAGTTGAGAACTTCTGGTTTAGCCTGTAAGATTGTACAACAGCATTAGGCAGTGCTCTGTTTTTATCTTAAGAATTTTCTGTTTCTTACTGTATCTTTGCTCTTCTCTCATAGGAGGAAGGTCGGGGTCAGGGCTTTACTGAGGGATCATATCAAGGCCAGCAGTTGTTTCGCTGTGAGGAGGAGTGTGGAGTCTTTGTTGCACTAGATAAACTCGAGCTCTGGGAAGATGAGGAGCTGGAGGTAGAACATGTGACGCTAGTGGACAATGACCATGAAGAAGAAGGAGATTTTCCACCGCTGGAGATCAACTCTCGAGTCCTGGTGCAGACCCGAGAAGGGCCTGAACGTGGGACTGTCATTTTCTGTGACCTCTTACCTGGCAATGAGACGCTAGGCTATTATGTTGGTGTTGATATGGTAATTTTTTTTCTTTCACTTGTATTTTTTTTTTTTTTTTTTGAGTTGAGTGATTACTTGCCAGCTACATTCATAATGTGGATGGTCACATGACTTGTTACAGCATTGTATTGTAGTATAGTTCTTCTTTATTTATTGTAGTATAGTTCTTCTTTATTTATTGTAGTATGATGTAATGACCAACTGACTCAAATAGCCAGTGTATGTTTTTTCTTCAGCTCTTGCCCTCCATGCTTTGTTGTCGCCCTAGCTGCCAGCTAACGGCCCACTCGCTGTCGACCCAAAACAAAAGAGCAGTCACGCTTTAGAGAGGGCGGATGGAGGGATGAAAGGATGGAGGGAGGAGAGGGGAGGAGAGACAGAGAGAGAGTATGACCAGTACTGTGGCCAGCTGCCAAACACTCGGACAAGACACCACCATTGCACGCACACACTCCACCAGACCCAGCCCTTCAGCTTCAACTAGATCTACACATGCAGCCTCCAGATTAGAGCAGAGATACTGTATTTGAGTTGAGCAGAAGATGTGGAGTATAGAATACATTGGTCTCTGAAAGATAGGATACATTAAGCAGAGTATTTGGTTGTTGTTAATGCTGTGCAGATCAGATGCTGGACTGAGGAGAGATTATTGAGTCTGGTGTAAACCTGTAGACATTAATTTGTTAGCATTTCTTCTGATTATGGGCAATTGATCTATTGCAGCAATGTAGATACTACAGTGTTGTGTATGGCTTTAGAATAAGTGTTTATTCTGGTCAGTATTGAAAGCAAGAGTAGGTTCGGCTTTTGGAAAATTAATTCTAGGCATTGGTAGCTGTTTATACTTCAGAGAAGGTGAGGGAGAAGAAAAAGTACCGAAACGAGCCTGTCTGGACAGGGTGGTGTGTGTTTTGTTTGTGTGTGTCTATTTAGGGGCCCTAAATAATGGTGGTTGAGTAGTAAGTATAGGGTGTGTGAAATGAACTAGGCCAGCGTCAGTAATAGGGTGCTGTACGTCTCGCCCTCAGGACAATCCTATCGGAGACTGGGACGGCGTGATCGAAGGGAAGCTGCTGTGTAATTTTGCCAGCCTCGAGCACACCCGTCTTGTGCCCATCTGTGACGTCATGCCAGGTGAGTGCTTGCTTTTTTACCTGACTCTTTGACTGAATTGCTCATTTTGTAGGTACAGAACTGGCGCAAGGTGTGGAGGGTGTGGGTGCATGTTTGGTATGTACTCCAGTCAGGCTGTGAACTAAAAGGCTGCTTTGTATTCATGTTGGAGAGCACAGCCATTCCAAAGCTGAAGAGTGTATGTCTATTGGCTCTCTGTGGTTAGAGGTTAGAATGCCTTGTTTCCCATGTTTATGAATATGTTTGTGTGGCTTTGTATATTTGTATGATATGGCAGTTATTTTAGTTTTTTTGGAGGCTATGCTTCACACTTGCAACCATGCCTTGGACACCTATTTTAGGGCCAAGTTGATGAATCGCTTTAGGTCATGTTTTTTCCTTTTCCTAAATAAACCTATCATTTGAAATACACTATCAAACTTTCTAATAGCCCAAGTTAAATAACATTAGCTGCTTTTTTTTAAATATAATTTTTGACCCAATTTCACCTCCAGTGTAATGGTAGCTGATCGACCCACCCATCTGCTAGGACTCTCCCAATCACTTGCAATGTCCCTGACTCTAGCTGGGTGAAGACTAGCACAGGCCTCCTCCAATGCATGTGAAGTCTTCCTGGTCGAACTGCAGATGCATCGTTGCTGGGCAGCCAACACGCTTGGAGGAAAGCGCAGAATCCCCAGTTCCGATGGATCGGCTGGCAGATGCTTGAGCCACCAGACATTTCATAGTCTAGTGTAGTAGTGATGGAGAGAATGCATCATGTACCCATCCAGAGACAACATAGCCAATTTTGCTCTTTTGGGCCCAAGCTCTTGATGGCAAGCATCCAGATTGGGATTCAAACTTGTAATTCTCTAATCATAGTGTCAGCACCTTAGTCCACTGTAGTAACATGAAGCAGCTAACAATTTAGCACAAGTTATGCATAATATGGTACAACTCGTGAGCATATATATTCCTTTCAGCCACAACATTAAAATCTTGTTTCTACAGCCATTAAAAAATTAGTCCATCTAATTCTCTGCATATTTGTTAGTCATTTTTAACCTTGCTATTCAATGGTCAGGACCACCACAGAGCAGATCTTATTTGGATGGTGGATCATTCTCAGCACTGCCGTGATACTGATGTTGAGTAGGTGTATTAATGTTTGTTGAGTTGGTATGAGTAGATCAGACACAGCAGAGCTGCTGGAGCTTTGTCAACACACTGTCTAATAGACAGTGAGGTGTAAGACACCAACCTTGTTGCTCTGCCATGTGGAAGTAAATTCAGACAGTAGCTCTTCTGTTGCTGCACAGTGAGTGTAGGTCATCCTCTAGTCCTTCATCAATGGTCACAGGACACTGTTAGCTGGATATTTTGGTTGGTGGACTATTCTTAGTCCAGCAGTAACACTGAGGTGTTAAACTTCAGCAGCTCTACTGTGTCTGATCCTGTCATACTAGTGCAACACACACTAACACACCATCATCACATCTACATGGTCAGAGGAGATGATAAAATGGACAGTGAGTATAGAAACAAGGATGTGCTTTTAATTATTTGACTGAATTGCTACAAAAATCTGCAGATTCCAAGCTTGGCTAACTTTGACCATGCATCCCTAATGAACATATGCCTTCTAAGTCTGAAAAAGTTTTAATGGTTAATATTCCTAGACCAATCTTTATAGGTAATTTGTCAGTTATTAGCAATACAGCATGAACAGGTGGACTTCAACAAACATCACATTGAATAAAACATTTAAATATAACATGCATCCATATGTAAACTTGAGCATTAGTATAATATATAACAAAACATTTGCATAAAGAGGACTACTGACAAAAAAGTATAATTAGCACAAATAAAAAAAAAATCCCTAGTACTGCAATTTTTAGATTTTTTTATGATTCAATAGATCAAGTTCAAGATATTTGACAGTTTAGTCCTGAAAATTATTTAACACAGTTCATAGTTATATTTGTTTATAGTTTGCAGTCATGACAGTCACTAAAGCTCATAAAATGTTTTATTATGTTTATTTTTTGTGCATATAAAATTATATTAGATATTTTTGGACAGAGAATTTGTACATAGCTCAGGCTCAAACCAGTGGGGAGTGTTATTGTGTGGCTTGGTAGAGATGCGCATGCGTGTGTGTCAGGCTGCAAACAGAAGTGCTTTTGTGTGGTGCTTCAGCTTTTCCCATTCATTCTCTGCTAATTGATTCCTTCATCCATATATCCACATATGTAGATATGTAGTGTTAAAGATGTTTTACTGTTTCTGTTCATACTCACTGTTCTGCAGAGTTGTGAGCTGCATATTTAGTATTTCAGAGTATGTATTAAAATGCATTTTAAGACATTTTGTTTGTACAGAAGACCTTTTATCTATTGTTTGATTGTGACTTAATAGGTGGCTTGACTGTTTATTGACTGTTACAGTTAATCAGAGCTGATATGATGGTAGAAATGAGTCTAATCAAGTGTGTTTTTGCAGCTGTCAAAAGCTATTTTTGTTATGTTCTAATATTAATTTGTGTTCTTTTAATGTAAGTTGTAATTAAGAGTAAGAACATAATACACTACAAATATTTGAAGTGAATATTGATCCCAGAGTGTTAATGATAATAAATAATCAGTACAGTCCCATGGGAAAAATGTATGGATTAACCCCTAGTAAATAGTTAATTAATGTTAATACTTTTATCCCACCTCAATGTTTGTTCTAAATTGTCAGGGCTTGTATACTTTCATCAATGGTTACAATCATTTCAGATTTTCTTAAAAGCCTAATAGTGTGCATAATTCCAGGTTTATATACTATGCAATAAAATGAGTAGAAGATAGAAACTTTGATAGTTTTGAAACTTTGATTTGTCATTTTGAACTATTGTTGCCAGATGCAAAGTTTAGGGATCATTCTTTGGCATAAAACATGGAGATGCATTTTTGGGTATTACTCTGAAAATGTCTAATTTCTACATTGATCAGTGTGTCTTTATTACACATATTATAGTACATAGTATACTTCATTACACTGAATAGTTCTGGCAACTAGAAAATTGTCTTATAGGCATGAAGGTTTATGAGCCATTAAAAATCCCATCTCATCTGCATTTTAATATTGCTAACAAGGTCTACCAAAAAATCAGTTATACAGCCGGAAAGAACATGTTCATTATTTACTGAAAGTATAAATCTTGGATCAGCTTTAGGCTACAATGAATTGTCTTTATTTTTGCAGAGTATTCCATGCAGGATCCGAGGCTGTCCAAAGCCAGCTTTCCATCAAGAGGAAGCAGTGACAAGCCTGGCAGCCAGGGTAAACCAAAGAACAAAGGTACTACAGCCTACTTCCTCCCAATCTTTCTAGGGTCTGTACCTGTCCACCCTTATGATCTGAAAATCTGTTTTTGAATGCTACAGTGTTTAGTCATTGTTTCATTAAAAAATGTTTCTTGTGCAGTTGTCTGCAAGAAGCAATGTTATGTGTAAAAGGGATCATTCTAAGTGGCAGCAGCTAAATATAAATGGCTGAAGTAAATGGAATGCCGAGTGAACTAGCTGTGCAAATGTCGAATGTTTCTTGTCAGAAAAATACCTGGACAGTAAGTGCCATTTCCTGTGATCCCCTCAAGCAAGTTCAGTATTTAACAGTAGCTACTGGTATAATCTAGTAGCTTCAGTTCATCAAAATTTAAATAAACGATAGATAAATTTACTATACAAACCTGTGTTCTTCTAACTGGAATATTCTATCAAAGATATCAGTAATATTACTTAAAACAACAAACTCTCTTTTATTCATCATTTGTACAGAATTTACACAGGACACAAAAACCACAATGAATAGAAATATAGTTTTAAGCCATTTCTAATGCAAGACTAGTCAGCGTTTCTGATACTACAAAAACAGTCTAACCAATCATCTAATCAAATGCTATGTAGATTCACCCAGGATGGCTGACCACAAAAATTAGGATTTACCACATTCTGATCAGGCATTTTCTGTATTTTCTGAAATATAATTAATTACTTGTTAAAAACAAGTTAATTTTAATATGTTTACATATACATTGCAGCATAAAATAAATTGAGCCAACTAAAGCTTTGAAACTGACACAGTGACGGTGATGTGCCAGCGATTATAACATATAATGAAAAATAACTAGCCTGTATTCATTCATGTAATAATTAGGTGTTAGACTCAATACTTTGTTGTACTTTACTTAGGTGGTAAGTTTCAAATACAAAATTACTCTAAAATTAAAATGACTGTAAAATGAATTCACATCCACACTAAACCTCTTTAACATGGAAAACAGATTAGTTCACACAGACTATGCTAATGTGGATTAAAACTAGTGAAACCTGTTACTAAGATTCTCTCTGACAATGTTAACTTTATGTATTGGCTATTATTTATTACTATTGTTTTAACTCCTTTAAATAAAACTTAGATTGTAGGGCCAAATGTACTAATGAGAGATTGTCAGTGTAAAATGAATTATTTAGTTACTTTTGGTTTTATCTTAAAGGTCTTTTGGGAAAAGAAGGTTAGATAAAAGATAAATCTGAAGAATATACCTAACTTTGGCAGTGTTGGGAATGTCATCCGGATGTTCTTTTTGGTCTGTGGGGGAGGGTTATTTTTGGACTTTCTTCTTGTTGGTTTGCTGAAACTTCTTTTTTTCTCCTGAGCAAGCATGAGCTGATGTGGATATAATGAGCTACCTGTGCACAGCATGTCTCCAAAGCAGCAGAATCTCTCTCTCTCTGTCTGTTTCTCTTCCTTTCTCTTTTTTGAATGTCTTTGACCCCTAGACACAAAATGATGTTTAATCATTCACATGCTCTTCTTTTGTAATTTGAAAGAGAAGTGTTTAAAGAGAACACTTTCACTTTCCTATAACTATTTTCTGGTTTTGTCATCTCTGTCTAAGAACTATAGAGTCTAGAGGAACTAGAGTTGGAGATTAATTCATTAACTTAAAATATATTTATTAAATTAAAAAAGAGGGAAAAACAATATATAGGCCATAAATATGGAGGAATCTGATCCAAGATTAGTCTTCTATCAGCTGTTATGCTACCTGAAATAGTTGTACATGGTGGTGAGGTTTTATTTTATTTAGTTTTTTTTAGTCTTCACAGTCAGAAATCAGAATCGGGTCTTTGAGACCTTCATTAACATCTGGCTGCACTTTGAGTGGGTTGACAGATGTTTTGGCGATTATTTAGGTAACTTTAGATGACCAGCACTGAATTTTAGTGTGTTTTAGTAATGTTAGCCTCACAGTGCTTGTTGTGTCTCAACATTTCTCTGCTGATGAAGTACGTGTGTGGTAAGTGAAAAATGATACAGATATGATTTCTGGATGAACCGTCCTTTAAGTACCGAAAACCAGTTCAGTCATTGACACTTATATCAGATACAGACTTTTCTTTTTTTTGATGGTACTAAATTAGCAGTATTTTCATACCAAAAGCTAGGGTGCATTTTGTGTAGGCTGTATTTCTAGACCACAACATTGTAGAAGGCAAACAGAAGGATCTTTTGAATACTGCCATGAAATGCAGTATACATTTGGACAGTTTTGAAGGATGCTGTACTTTCATTCGTAATCCTTTGTGCACAACAGAAGTTCAGGAGAAATGCCAGTAAATGACACCAGCATATCAGGGTATCAAGCTGTAATTAAATCAACTTTTTTTCCCATATAAGCTGAATTCAAGGAATTGGTGTTATCAATTTTTCTTATTCCTTAGCTACATCAAACAAACAGACCTTGTTGAAATAGATTTTTTAAAAACATTCTATAGTTTTTTCCTTACTCCAAATAAAGGTAATAACTTCTGTTGTTTGAAGTTAGCTTTTTAATTTTAGCTAACAAGAAAGTACAGCAGTTTTTGAGATGGCTTCTATTTGTGTTTTTGACTTATGACTTACTTTAATAAGGTATATAGTATCATGCAGTTTCAGAAACCATATAAGCAAGTCTATGATTTTTGTACAACTTGACATAGTTTAAGTACAAACTCTGTAAAGCCTTTTGGGTAATTGTAAGCTGCTGTTGATTGATGACTATATTAGCCTTTTAACTTGTGAGACAAAATAGGCACATGATATGTGGTGTGGGAAAAGCTGACTAATTGTACTTTTTGCCTAAATTTTGTTTTAATTTGGGAATGCATACACCTCCTCACAGCTTTACTCATGGTTTTCAATGTCTTATTTATGGTTAGGCCTGCAGGCTGCCAGCAGGAGCAAATCTGAGTTTTATTATACACTAAACGGCAGCTCTGTTGATCATCCAGCCCAGTCTAAATCCAAAAGCACATGGTACATAGATGAAGGTAATCATTAATGGATAAAGTGATCAGTGTATCTTACCAGCAAGCAGTTGTCTAGAAAGTGTGTCCAAATTATTTTATACAGAGAATGTATATTTCTTACATTGCTGACCATGTACATTTGACCATTTATTAATATCCATGTGAGAGATTATTCATTCGCTTAGACAGCTTGCTGATAAGATTTTTTTCTACATTTATACATCCTATATCTGAATTGGGCCACAGTAGATGCTGGTATCGATCCGTGAGCAGAAGGCTTTTACGGATCATGCTATCAGTTTGTAGTCCTTACTGCAATGTTAAATATTATGACAGTACATTTTTCAAATAAGTAATTACAGTTTTGAACAATTCCATGATGAGACAGAAAGGAAGAAAATTGCTCTGGCCTTGGTCAGGTTTATTGACTAGAATTAAGCTATTGTAGTTCAATGAATGCTTTGAATGTATAACACAGGGACTGACAATACTACACTCTGACCTGTATTTTCTGCTGAAAGCCTTTTGCAAGTGATGATTGATTCCACCTTCTGCCCTTTTTATGTATTGTGTATTTGTGTTAAGCCTCTCTCGGTGGTCTCCACTTTGCTTCACAGTGGGTTTGCCCAGGACAGTGACATCAATGAATGTTTCCGATTGTCATTGTGGCTTTGCATGACATCCTTTACCTGCATGAAGTAATGTAGATGACTGCTCTGGGGGTTAATGTGATTACAGAAAGAAAAGAAAAGTGATAGCATTGTGTTGTGTTGCATGTTAAAAGGGTCAATGCATTGATGTTGTGGTTGATTTCTTGCTTCCTGCCATTTTTCCATCATGTTTCAGTTGACATTCTCCTTGGATACTGCTCTGAAAGGCTTCATGGAATAGTTTAAAGACAAACATTCTTTCTTATGCCAAATGTAGTTGATCAACTAAGACATGTTTGATGTCTAAGTCTATCTTTAGTTTTGCACTGGAGCTGCTAGACTAATGTAGCTATCAAATAGCTACATCACACACTTGCCATAAGGGAAACGTCCAGACAAAATATAGTCAACATGGCTGCTACCACTGTCTTTAATGCTTGAGCTATTATTACAGATAACAGTGTCATACAATAACAAACTGCAAGTTTTATTTTAAATTACTTAACATCTTGACACATTTTGAGGCAACAGTTTATGAATGCAGGTGGTGTTCACAGTGCTAAACTGTGACCTTTAGTTTCCATTAGTTATTAGCTGCATTATCCTTATTATATAAGTTTATAACTAAAAAAGTAAACACTGGCTACCAAACATGTTGTCTGATTGACTACATTTGGGGTAAATGACAAACAGCTATTCCTTTAATAAATATGCCAATGTGGAAAAAACATTTTCTATTCTAAGATCTCTTATGAGTCAAAGACATTTCCTGAAGCCACTTAAATTCTAAAAAAAAAACATTTATTTACTTCATTGCAGAAGACAAAAGCAAGCCCATGACCTTTCAGTGTGCTGTTCCACATTGATGCATTGCTCACTCATTGCTCTTAACATATTTAAGATGTAAGTGGCAGTAGATTAAATGGTACGGTTTACTGTTTTCTGTCAGTTGGCGAAGATCCAGCCAAATCCCTGACGGAAACACCTCCCGACTTCAACCAGGCCTCACCTCCTCCCCGAGCTCCGCCCACTGCTGCCTCGCTGTCCAGCGACAACAAATTCCACTCGCTGCCCTTCAGTCTCAATCGTAAGAGTGGACCAAATGGGAGCATGAGCCATGGCCCACTCTCCCTCTCCGTCCAATCGGTGATGGTAGATCAGCAGGAGGCCCCGCCTCCTGTGACAGCCCCATCTCCAAGGCCTTCATCTCCCCCCAAGGGTCAGACAGGGCTTGAGGTGGGGTCACTGGTAGAGGTGAAGGAGAATCCCCCGCTTTGTGGAGTGATACGTTGGGTTGGTTTGCCACCTGGACTATTGGAGCCACTCGCAGGGCTGGAGCTGGTGAGGTGGTCATCATGGATGACCAGTGTTTCCTTTCCTGTATGAAATAAGAGCTTAATGTATTGTATTAAAGCATTGTTTAAAGTGTCAAAACATACTTTTCACTAGTCCAGTCAGTCTAGTTATATATGAGAAACTAAACTGCCAGAACAACGAGTTTTGAATTCATCATAGTTGTAAAATCCCAACTATGAACTCATTTACATGAGCAGTCATTTTTACTGTAATCTGCCCATTTAATGATAATTTTGTAGCCGACAGTGAAGTGGTATAGAATGTTATTACTGCAGGAAAGAAAGAATACCAGAAAATGTAGAATATTCTTTTTTTATCATCAAGAGTTGGAGTATTACTGTCAGGGGAAACACATTTACTCTTTGTAGATACAGTATTGAAATGAATCTGCTGTCTTGTTTTGTACTTGTAGGAAGAAGAGTGTGTAGGATGCACTGATGGCACATTTAAAGGCACACGCTATTTTACCTGTCCTCCGAAGAAAGCTCTGTTTGTTAAACTGAAATGCTGCAGACCTGATTCTCGCTTCCCTTCACAGCACCACTCGCCCAATCCTATTGAGCGATGCAATTCTATAGGTAAGACACTGTTCAATGTCCTGTTTCTCCAAATTAAGATAAGTTTTGTGTCTGAAGGTTATTACTTTAATATTGCATTGAGCATAGTGTAATGCCCTGCCCTGTGCCCAGTGAGGGGGTAGGGGACTAACCGTGACCCTGATAAGGATTAAGCGGGTGGGATGATGGATGGATTGCATTGAGTTTTGAGACAGGCCCCAATAAATTTACTGGAAATGTTGCTTAATTTCATGAACCTAGTCTCTCAAATATTACAGATTTTGCAGATTTGACAAGAAAAGTACTGGATTTCACAGCAGTTGTTAAACAGAGAAGAATAGAATCATATAGTTCTATAGGCCTGAGGAACAAAGATGATTACTATACGAATGCAGCATTTGAACAGTATCTTTGTCACAGTTTAATTTGTATAGTTCCCCAGCACTTATGGCAATCAGTAAAGTACATCTCCTCAGTTCTTGATCTAGATCAGGGGTGCACAACTCCAGCCCTGGAGGGCTGGTGCTCAGCACACTTTAATTTCCTACTCATCAAACCTGATAAACTTGGCAATTAATACAATGACAAAAATGTTTGAGCAGATGAATCAGAAAAATGTGCTGGACACCAACTATCCTAGATAGTTCAGACTCAACATGCCTTAGTCTGATATTCAGGTGACCCTGAAAGTCTCCATTACCTGTGTCAGATGTGTTAGATTAAGGTCAAGCTGAAATCTGAAGAATGGATCCCCAGAACCCAGAGAGTGCAGTGCTGAAGTGGAATCACTGAACTTGCCTTAGGAAGCCTAGTACGTAGGATGTAGTAAGGCACAGCAAACTGAACCAGGGACAATACTGCATTAGCGCCCCGCGTTGAATATTTTACCTGGCATGGTTGCTTGAATCCAAAATGTGAAACAATGTTTGCATATTTTTGTAGAATATGTAGTTAAGGTACAAATCACTTATATCTTGAATTTGTTCCAGCATTTCACAGTTAATGGTCAGTTTCATGGGAAAAAGCCAATTTCATGGTCTGTGACACAGTTTTCATGGCTGTGAAATTGGTATAACCCTAGCTTTGAGTTAATACAGCTAATAAGTGATACAGGCTAATGTCCAACCTTTTGCTTTATGGAAACAGACTTGCCAACTGGTCTTAAGTGATTGGCTGCATTTGGGGCAAGAGGAAAACTGCATTTTTATGGGTAGAACTTTCACTCGAACTGTCACTTCATGAAATAAAATTCCAAAAATTGGTGAATATGGTTGGTATGATGTTTGTTTTGCAGCATTTGGGGGTTACCTAAGTGAGGTGGTAAATGAAAACACTCCACCTCGTACAGAGAATGATGGACTAGAGGTGATGGTGGGGAAGAAGAAAGGCATTCAGGGTCACTACAACTCATGCTACTTGGACTCAACACTCTTCTGGTACACACACACACACTTTTATATGCTTAAAGATGTAGCTTAAGAAGGAGCCAAGACTTTAGCAGATCTAAGGGCAGTTGAAAGTCTGTTGGATGTTTTCTGTAACAGGAATGGACTGCCATTCTTTCCTTTAGCCAACTGTATGCAACTATTGCTTAACTCCATTTTTTCTTTCTTTTTCCATTTATCTTCCTCAGTCTGTTCTCGTTTAGCTCTGTGTTGGATACAGTACTGCTGAGGCCAAAGTCTAAAACTGATGTAGAATACTACTTGGAGACACAGGATCTGTTACGCACTGAGATAGTCAACCCACTGCGCATGTGAGTTACACATACACACACATAAATCACCTGTATTTTATGCATTGCCACAACATGGAGTCATATGTGCATCCCATATATATCATATACGAGTGCATTTCTCAAAATGTGAATATCATGAAAATGTTCATTTGTATTCATAATTCAATTCAGAAAGGTAAACTGTCGTACATTGTAACCGTTATATAGTCATCACATGTAAAGTGAAATATTTTAGGCTTTTTTTTATTTTAATGTTGGTAATGTTTGAATAGTAATTTACTAAAAATTTCTGATTTTCACGAGCAATTAGCCACACTAATGAACAGTAAAACAAAAAAAAATGTCACTGTGTAATGAAAATAAAATGACTGTTTCCTTTGTTAATGAAATTGTGAACAAAAATGAACATTTTCATTATCTTGTTATTTTTTATGTGGCAAAGTATGTAACTATTTAATCAATATTTTAAGGGGACATTTGTGAAAAAAAGAAATATTTAGCTTTTCTGAATAGCAGTGTAGAAAGACCTTTTTTTCTCCCAGAATCAGCACATTTTATCCTGAAAACACACACACACACACACACACACACACAGAGTTATAAGCTGATGTTCAAATAATGTTTTTATGATTTGAATTTGTTTGTGTGTGTTATATGTATTACACACAAGTGCCTGTTAACTTGAATGGTAGTGTACATGATAAAGTTTTTCTAACATTCCAAACACTTTCATTTACTGTATGTGTGTGTCTTTATGGCTCTGTCAGACACGGTTATGTGTGTGCAACTAAGATCATGAAGTTGCGGAGAATTCTAGAAAAGGTAGAGGCAGCATCTGGCTTCACATCTGAGGAGAAAGGTAAGGCACTATGTTAGGATCTGTCAGCTTCTCTTTGTCCCTCCTGTCTACTTACAGCTAATTTGAAGCTTACATTATGAAGCCAAAATTCAAATCATCCCTTTCAAGAACATCTATAAATGTACTGAAATTGTGATGCTATTTTTGGCAGAAAAGCTGTTTTTATGGACCAAAAAACTGGCCCTACTGTGTCAGCTTCTGATCTTGCAGGAATAGTATCTATTAACACTTTACAAAAGTCTAAATCACTTTGGCTGACCTGGATGCAAATGATATGATTATGCTGCCCCCTATTGGATGTATGATCACTACACAAGCAGGTTTAAAGTGGCTTTGGATGATTTAACTATTTTATGGAACAATTGTGGTATCTTTTCTCCCCAAACAGATCCTGAAGAATTCCTTAATATTCTTTTTCATCACATTTTGAGAGTTGACCCACTGCTCAAACTACGGTGTGTATATGTGTATGTGTGGAGTTGGTTTTAACATAACATTAGTACAATAACAGTATAATAACAATAAACTCATATTTTATATTCACTACATGTAAATATTTACAAATATTTACATTTTAATGTTGATACTATTTGAACAGTCATTTACTTGACATGAAATCCTAATAATGTGAGATTCTGGATTTCAGATTAACAGAAATGACAGTTTACTCTTTGAAAATGATGAACAGTGAATTTTTATACAGATATTCAAATCTGTTGCTGTGTGGCATTCTAGATTTAAAATATTTTTACGTATTTCTATATTTAAAAGTGCAGAACTACCTCTACCATAATTACCTTATCTCTGTTTTGGGTTGAATGAAGTTGAGTCATATTTAAGCAGCTGATGTCATGTTTAATATGACTGTAATATAATTATATTTTACATGATGATATATTGTCAAGGTTTTTTTGTCATTTCAGTTATGTCATTTGCTTAAATATTATGACCAATGTACTTAATATGCTGCCAAGAAGGCTCCAACCCTCTTAACACATCCCATAGATGCTCATTCAGTTATCTGGGGAATCTGGAGGCCACTTTTGGTAGGAACTGACCATTGCTGACTGGAAGCACCTCATAAGCCTTGCTGTTTCAGAGATGGTCAGACCAGTAATCTGACCAAAATAATTTGGTCTTTCACAACCATCAGATCAATTATTAGAATTGATTGTCTGCTTAATATCTAATGTTTCCCAGACCATAACACACTATATTATTCACTTTATCAGTCTGTGAATGGTCTTAAAGCTTTGGCTCATATGTGTAGGTCTGAGTCCTATTAGTGATCAGGATCAGTGAGGATTTGTTTTTGTATGTTTTTGTGATGTGCTAATGTGTGTGTTTAACAGCTCTGCGGGGCAAAAGGTTCAAGACTGTTACTTCTACCAAATATTCATGGATAAAAAGGACAAAGTGCTGGTGCCTACTAGCCAGCAACTGCTGGAGTGGTCCTTTATCAACAGTGACCTCAAATTTGCTGAGGTGATTACATACACACACACACTAGGGATGCACTGATCCAATACAGTGGAACCTTGGTTTTTATCATTAATCCATTCTAAAGTGTCTAATGATAACCAAAATGAATGATAACTGAAGACTCATTTCCCATAAAAAAAATAATGTAAATCCAATTAATCTGTTCCAGTCACTCCAAAATATTAACATAAATAAATGGTATATAGAATAATTATAGTTTAGGGGCCCAGAGTGGCTCAGCGGGCAAAGACGCTATCACTATGACCCGAGGATCGCGAGTTCGAATTCCGGTCATGCTGTATGCCATCAACAGCTGGGGCCCAAGAGAGCAAAAATTGGCAGTGCTCTCTCTGGGCGGGTAGATGATGCTCTCACTCTCCCTATCACTTTCACATTGCAATGTCCGCTGTCTCAGGCGTCTACTGATTGGTCCAATTGGAGCTGGGGACCCTGTGTGCCTTCCTCCGAGCGCATTAGGTTCTCCAGTGACGGTGTATCAGCAGTGGTTCGAAAAGAGGCGGTGGCTGCATCACACGCACCGGAGGAGGCTTGTTCTTGCCTGCACCCACCTAGAGTCAGGGACATTGCAAAGTGATGGGAAGAGGCCTAACGGAGGGGATGGGCTAATTGGCTACCACTACATTGGGAAGGGGATAAAAATTGGCAAAAACCTAGAAATAAAAAAAAAGAATAAAAAAAAAAGAATAACTATAGTTTTACATACAGAAAACAATGAGAAATAAATACAAACAACTAATGAAATGGATAAATGAACATGTAACATCACTCTTACAGGTTTACACTCTTTTTTTAGAGAATGCGGTGTGGTCCAGCTGCAGCCATTGATTTGTACATTCGTTCTTGGTGTTCTCAGCCGCTGTCTGTTTTCACACTCATTTTCGGGTGGTAGTACTGTGCGCCATCGCTTTACTGTGAACTGTTTTTAGTTTGTGTTATCATTGAGAAACAAAGCCAGAGAAACAACGAGAAACAAAGCCAGAATGAATGATGAACATGTGGGTGGATGCTTAGTTTTTGCGAAATTAGCGGCGAGTCACATGAGCATGCCGACAAAAACCGGCAGGTTTAATTAATTTAATTTAAATGAAAACTGATTTGTTTATTTTTTAGGTTCAGCTGCTAGAATTTATTTTTAATGACTGTTTGTGCTAAATATTTACATTGTTTCAATTTCAGCTTAAGGTTATATAATATTGTATCAAAACTGAAAAAGGCAGATCAGTGCGTCTCTACCACACAGACTACTACAGGACTAAACCTAATTCATTTACAGACATATATAAACATTCTCCTCTCTCCTCGTGGTTCAGGCACCATCCTGTCTGATCATACAGATGCCTCGTTTTGGGAAGGACTTTAAAATGTTTAATAAGATTTTCCCTTCTCTGGAGCTGGACATCACAGATCTCTTGGAAGACAGTGAGTTTTACATTGCATGCTACTTAAAGGAAAATCCTGCTGATTTTGTCTCTGCATAATTACATCACTGAGATATAAATAAAATGTTTTATATGTGAAATTGTGCTTTCTAAAACATAGTATAATTATTTTTTACAATGGCGGTGAAGAGAAAGAGGCTGTGAAACCAACAACAACCCCCCCCCAAAAAAAAAAAAAAGAAAAAGAAAAAAAGAAAAACAAAAAAAAGTTTCATTTATTTAATTATTTTATTAGATATTCTGCATATTTCTCCCTAAATGTGCATTTTGGCTCAAATCACTCTCAATGACTCTTTGCAGTTTATTTTAGTGTGGAGAAACCTGGAAAAGTTCTCCTTTTAAAGGACTAGAATTGAATTATAGAAGTGATTTATGACATTACTGTTTTATCAATATTGGTATTTGTTGTATTAGCTTTATAGCACTGTTGTAGTTCTTGTGGCAAGAAAGCATGCTTTTTGGCTTTTGACCTATCATGGCTCTTGCTTAGCCAGGTTTGCTTTGCAGAAGGCACCAGTCTAGTTAAATGTCTGACTTATTTGGACAAAAAAAGTAGATTTTTTTTTTTTGCTGTGGTTTGTTGTAGGATTGTTTAATAATAAACATGAAAATAATAACAGATTTAATACAGTTTACTGCAATGTGTTGAATATAGTTATTTTTACACAGTATAGGTATTATTACAATACTTAATATTTCATACATACAATACATCCTGCATAATTCAGGCATTAGATTGTAAGTCAGAATGTGTTGTTAAAAAAGTAGTTAGTCTTCAGGCTTTGAAATAATAGTTTTATTTGTGTATGTGTGGTTTCAGCACCCAGAGAGTGTCGTATTTGTGGTGGTTTAGCCCTTTATGAGTGTAGGGAGTGTTATGAAGATTCCGACATCACAGCCGGGAAGATTAAGCAGTTCTGTGAAAAGTGCAATACACAGGTAAAACACACACATACCAGCGCATACTTCTCTAGCACTTTGTCATTTTGTGCAGTACTGCTTGTAAACACTAGATGGAGACCTTTGTGCAACTTTTGCATGTGATGATTGCACTATATCTTTAGATGAGTTGTGTTAACTCTCAGAACAGCTCTTTATGAAAAGTAATGTAATTTTTTTATTATTTACCTAATTATATATCCATTATCTGACTTTGAACATGTTTAAAGGTGAAGAAAGGAATGGGCTGAAATAATATATTGTTCTTTATGCTACTGAACATAAAAAAGATGATGTTTAATACAGAGTACACATACTATTCCCACTTTAAGAAAAAAAACATTACATGACATTAGCCTACATGCAACATATTTGTCAGTATACTGTGGAAAATAGTCAACTACAAAATATATAATGTATGATTATTTATGATTACTGACACTGCATGTAATATCATATGCCATATATTTTGTTTTATTTGATCTATGTTTGCAAATGTATATTTCTGAACACATATTTGTGTGTATGCAGGTGCATCTGCACCCACGGCGTAAGACCCACCGGTACGGTAAGCTATCAGTGCCTAAAGAGCTGCAGGAGGGTGTTTGGCGGCAGGGTTCCTTCCCCCATCAGCAGATGGAGCTGTTTGCTGTGCTCTGCATCGAGACCAGCCACTATGTCGCTTTTGTCAAATACGGCGCCGCTGACTCTGCCTGGCTCTTCTTCGACAGCATGGCTGATCGAGATGGTACGGCAGGCTTTTTCAAATTTGGTCAGTTTAAGTGAAGCAAGTTTGATTAAAGCAACTGCTATCATTTTGTCATTTTCAAGACAAGTTTTTTATATCACTGCAGTTCAAAACATGTGCATCAAAAATGGTAAAGTCACAGGAGGCAAAAATGTTTTTAACTTTAATGTAAAATACGCACAATATGAAGGACAGCTGATGTGATGAAGTGATAGATTCATGGTTTTTCTGTCTTTGACAGTATGTTTCGTCTCTTGGAGCCAAGGAATATAAATAATTGATTGCTTCAGATAATATTTCATATCTAATAATTTGAAATCTGATTTATGTATTTAAAAAACTGTAATAACCGTATTGTTACATTACTGAAACAATGGTAGTTGCTGCCTTGAAGCCTGAATATTTTCGAATTTATATAAACTCTACCACTCAAAAGTTTGAGGTATTTCAGAAGACAATTCATTCTTTCTAGAAGTTTGAAGACTATGATTAAAATCCACAAATGTTGCTGCTCCATATACTCGGTCTTCTGTGGTAGAAGATTGGTAGCAGTGTCTGTGCTTTTCAGCTCAGTTTTGGTGTCTGCCACAAGTTGTTGACAGTTTATAGGCTATAGAGCAGCTGTTTACTGTCCAGCAGAAGTTTAGCTCATACTTTGCTCAAAGCAGTATGGGATGTAAGACTAACTTGAACAGGGGCGGTACTAGGCCTTAAGAAATATTACTGTAGGAGATAGTGCATGTATAATCTCAATAAAACATGATCAGTTTCATTGTTGTGTGTTTGTGTGTGTGTGTGTGTAAAGTGCATCACCAAAAATGGTTAGGTTACATATTTCAAGTTTTTTTTTTTTTTTATGTTAATTTTTTAATGGGCATTTACTCAAAAATGAAATATTCTAATAATTTGAGATTCTGGATTTCTGACTTTCATGAGTTATGAGTCATGCTGATCAACATAAAAAAAAAAAAGTAATTTTATCTGGAATGAATATAAAATATGATGGCTTGAAATTTAATTATAAACAACTTTTTCCACAGTTTTCTATTTTTATGTTCTTTTCAGTATATAATTATATGTAATGTTTATGTAACAATATATCAGACTGACTGTATTTTGGAGTAAGTATAAATAAAGTAGTATAAATCTATTTTCAATCCTATACTGTTCTGCACTTTTTATGTACAGTGTAACAAATTAAAAATTTTATATACAAAAGCTGTGATACATCTGTCATCCATAATTTTTGTGTGTGTTTGTGTCTGTCTAGGTGGCCAGAATGGTTTTAACATCCCTCAGGTGTCCCCATGCCCTGAAGTGGGGGCTTACCTGAAGATGACTCCTGAGGAACTACACGCCCTGGACCCCAAAAACATTCAGGGTTACGCTCGCCGCCTGCTCTGTGATGCTTACATGTGCATGTACCAGAGTCCCACCATGAGCCTCTACAAATAGAGAATGGGAATAGAAAGAGAGATGACGAGAAAGCCAAATGTGAAGAAAGAGAGATGGAAGAAGAGAGGAGATGGAGATTGATTAAGACATCAAAGAGCTGAAGGATGGAGAGAATGATGTGAGCACACCACGGAACTATGCCTGCTCTCTTGAGACATTGTGAAGAACCAACACTCCCTAACCTGTCATATCATTATGCCTGATTCGCTCTGTATATAGTCAAAGAGTATGAGCAGGGCAGGAGGAAAAGAAAAAGCTGATTTGCACTGTTTGTATGTATGTGTGTGTCTGTGTTCTGTGTATGTGTGTTTGTTTGAGTGCTTTTGTTTCTGTCCTCTCTCGTAGGCCATGGGCAAACACCAACCCAAAAAACCATGGTGACACTTAATTTTATCCTCCCTAGTAAAAGCACGAAGAAACTGCCGAAATAAGTACTCATTTGAAATGGAGCTGTAACAGGTGAGTCTATAGCACATCTCTACCAGCAACACAGTTCACAGGACATGACCCATCATTACCGTCCAACCGAAAGGATGGACCTGTCTCTCTCCCTCTTATTAATGGAATAGGACTGAACCAGGAGTCCTCATCCTACATCCTCTGTATCTATAAACCCATCTATAAATGCATCCGGTGCACGGCAAATCCATCAAATGTAGTTTATGATACCTTGTGTCTCTGCTACTGGTTTCAACCTCCATATTTTACTGTGATGTCCTTGTCCTGTGTACAAACCTACAGCGCAGTATCAGTGTATGAAAGCTTGAAGGAGACACCTGGCTTGACTTCCATACAGTAGAACTGAAATACTGTCATAAAGCACATTTTGGAATACAGTTTGGTAAGCGTTCTTCAGTCCAGAGACTGATCTCCCCATTGAGCTTGCTCTGTAAGATGAACTTATATAAGGTATATTGGGTTTACCTGCTTCTTACATTGGTATATATGCATATAATGTGCTCTAAATATGTTCCTCATATAATACCTGCTAAATAATTGCTCCATAAGCATATTGCTATACGTGAGAGCAGTGTTGTATGGCACAACTAAACCAGTTTTTGAGTTAGCACTAGAAACAGTACACATCCAGACCTCACAATTTACTGTTACATGTTAAAATGTTTGCTTTCCACAAAGTAAGACGTTTGATCACACCTAATTAAAAACAATATATTGTGGCAAAATCAGTGTACTGATTCACCCCTTGTAGTATTGCATTGATGGTTTTTCCAACAATTATTGGATCAGATGCTAAACCAGTCTTGTAGTGTCATACATCCTATCATTAATGAGTTTTATTTTTGAGTTGACTCTGTTACAGCTATATGATTTGAAATCAGGAATTCCGATTTAGGTCACTTGCCCCAGGATTATTCAAGGCAATATGGACAAAATTATAGAAATTCCCCAATGCTATCCCCTGTAGGAGAGCCCTGCATATTATATCATATTTACTATGCCAGTCTGGTTAGTTTATTATCCATTTGCCAACTACTTCGTCATATTTTTGTTACATTGCATATGACGAACCAAATCCTAGATCAACACTTGGGGTCCATTTGCCCTGATAGATCTTCATGTAAACTGTAGCTCAATTCTGGATTCAGAACCATGCAATCATCACTGAAGCAGTAAAGATGTTTATTATTTTGGCTTAACTGGTGGAGTTGTTGCCACAAATGTGTAATGGCTACACAGGGAAAGCATGGCTCATCACTGGACGGGACAGGTGAAGCCAGGGAATTGAATAGGCCGCTTTGATCTTCAGGGAGAATGTGCTGTAACTGGTATACCTGTTCAAATTGAGCCCTGGTTAATTTTCTTCTATTTGTGCTGTTCTTGTAAATGTTAACTAAATTAAAAACCCATTTTCAAAAGTGTTTTGTGATGGAATGACTGTGGCTGTGTCTGTTTATACATTTAGTTCTGTGTGATATTCAGAAACAGTAATGTGATGGCACTTGTAGTCTACCAATATTAGCTCTCACATGAAGTTGGCTGCTACCAGCCCTCACTCCAATCTTTGCAAAAATTATACATTCCATGTGATCCTAGTATGTGGAAATCTGGCACACTGGAATTTCCAGAATCAGTCTGAGTCTTGCCGTGAGCAGAGTGACCTTCATGACTTTGAAGGTGGCATGATGGTCGCTGCTAATCCTGAAGGTTCCAACATCTTTCAACTTGTGGTAGCAATCAAGTCACATCTGAATTCCACATTAATGTGAATGTTCTCTTACTGATTGCATCACTTTTATCAGACTTTGTTTTGAACGTGCTACAAAGATGAGGAATGTATTGCAATTAACATTTTAGCAAATTGATATGAGGGCAATGTACTGAACTCAGTCGGTGCTTTGCCAGTGGGTATTCCCACTGCAGCCTTTCACAAGACAATTTGACCAGACTGTTATTAACTGAAGAAATCCACAAAGATAAAAAATACTACAATACATAAAATGAAATGTATGTAATACTTGGACACCTTGCAATGACACCTTGATGATGCTTCCTGTGTGAAGGAACAAATCACAATGCTCAGGTTGGGTTATGTTGATTCTTATGATAATTTGCCCATGATGACTGTTTTACACTCTGCTACAGCTGACTGGTGTGCTCACTGTACCAAACCCTGTCACATGGCATTTGTGATATCCTAGCCTTTTTGAGTTAATTCCAAAATAGGGGTGACCATAATATTTTAATGTATATTCATTAATTATAAGTCGTCAAGCCTTTGTATTAGTGTTGATCAGTTTGGCTTATATTTCATGAAAATCGAAAATCCAGAATCTCAAATTATTAGAACATTTAATTTGGAGTCAGAGTAAACTATTCAAACTATCAACATCAAAACATAAGGCTTGAAATATGTCATTCTTTATGTCTAATGAATATAAAATGAAAGTTTGCCTGAAAACTTGTAAATTTGTTAATCTACACAGTAAAAAGAATACTGTGAAATACATTAACTAGCTGGCAGCAATTAGTAAGTTGTTGTAGTACATTCCACAGTGTAGTTACTGTACATTTAACCACAGTACTTATGCTGTAATTTTTGTTACTATATAATAATCACAATACTGTAATTCATTGCAGTAATAATGTGCTGTATTTTTTTTTATCACAGCAAATATTAAGACTACTAGTACAGGCATTACAGCATTCATTGTAAGTACTATAGATGAATAAAATAACAGTAAAATGAAGAAACTCAAACCAATCATTTGTTTGACCATTAAATTCATCAAATGTATAAAAACACTGAAATGAAATATGAACCAAAAATTGTTCTCTTTCTCCTACACAGAAGTATTGTACTTGAAAAGTAATGTGACGTCATTACATTACAAGAATAAAGTCGTAATATAAAGTTATACCTTTGTATTGGATTTAACAATAAATACTCAATTTGCTGGCCCATCAGAGTGGGACTGTTATTAATATAAGAATGCTGAAACGTCTGTTCAAAAAACTGTTAATTCAGAAGAAAGAACTAGACCGACTTGGAGGAAATAATCTTTTTTGTTGAAGGAGAACTCACAGGCAGTGGTCGACTACAGGGCTATCGGTGGTTACATCTCTGTGCCATTCAAAGATGGCATGTAGTTTCACAGGAAATGAGAATGGTAATCAAGATGATTGATCTTGAAGGAGCCCTATAGTTGGCCACTGCCCGCAAGGCCAGCAGATTGAGTATTTCTTTATTGGTAAATCCAATATGAATGTATAACTTGACCAAATCCACAATGTCCCTCATTTTATCATGAGATTTTTTCTCGAAATATGACTTTATTCTTGAAGTCAACTGTTTTTTGAAGAGTAGCCCTAAACAAGCATGGAAAACAAAGGAAACTAAGAAAAGTTTGCATTAAAAAAAAAAAAAGTCTAACCTGTTGTAGTGATGTTTCTCTTTGGTCTGCTACAGTACTTTTTCCACTGATGCCTCAAGCTAGCAAGAAAAAAAAAACAGCTGAACTTTACAAATGGTGCTGACGCTAAGTAGCACAACAACAACACACAAAGAGTAGTTTCATTTATCAAATACTGTTACACTTACAACAAACTGAAGATATTATCAACTAAATGTCTCCAGATAATAAAGTCTAATGAGTCTATGTCTATGTCTAATAAAGTCTATGCACACTAGCTTACAAGCTAACTAGCTAAGGAGTCTAACAGCAAGCTAGTTAGCTAATGTAGCTAATAACTAACATAACAGTTAACTTTAAATTTAATTCTTCTGAAAATTATTTACATCCCAAAATGACTCATAAATGAACGTAATGCTTCAAATATAGAGTAAAGTTTCCTTACTGACCTCAAAGGGTGAAGAAAGTCTGTATTCAGATATTTTCAGGAAGCTTTTAGAAGTAAATTCTGGTCAAAATGCAGGTGAAATGTATTATTTACTGTGGTGGAATTAAGTTAAGCCTCCCATACACCTAACGACTTTGAAAAGATTCTGAAAAGATTTTTAACAGACTAAAGTCTGACACCATCTCACATCTACAGACTTTTTAAAACAGTCTAGTCGCAGGTTTAAGATTTTGGAGACTGGATCTTGTAGGGTCACTAATTTAAAGACTGCAACTAGATTCTTTTGAGATTATTTCCCCATCTGCTTTCATTTTACATAGAATTAATGCAATAAAGAGTATAATTATTGCAAAATGTGTATTTATTAAAGCTTTCGTTGTATAAAAAATAACGCACAATAAGACAATGTAGTGCAAAATCTAAATATAGTAACGTGCATTACAAATACAGTGCTATCAGAGCTCAAAACACTGTCAACATAGGATTCACATCCATGCATTCCTGGTCCTGTGTGTCTGCATGTTCCTCATTTTCTTCAAGCTGTTGGGGAAAACAATAATTTAAGATTAAAATCATTGTTAAATAGCCCCATTCAGGAGTGTTTGCTTAGCTAGTTAGCTTTAGCATAGCAAACACACATGGGATTTTGAGGGCTTCAGCAATTTGTCCACTTTTTTTCCTTTTCATCTCCGTTGTGTAGTAAATGGTAAAACACTGTTGCTCTACTGTAGAATTAAATTGCCACTGATGTTTGACCCTGCTGCTTTGCAGATCTACAGCAACATGCTGTATACAGGTTCTACAGTAAACATTTGTTCAGTATACAGTAACTATGCTGTGAAAAATACCTTTGTTACAGTATACTTTTATTTAACAAACAAAGAATGGATTTTCAGTGTTTTCTTAAATGTATTTAAATATAAACTCATTTAGAAATTGGCTGCAACACATGTTAAAAAACTTGGGACAGAGGCAAAATAAGACTAAAAAGGTATTAGTAGCTGTTCTGGAAAGTCCCACAATTAGCAGTTTAACTGGTAACATGTGAGGTCATCAAGATTGAGTATAAAATGGAGCATCCGCCAAAGGTTTAGTCTTAGCATGTGCGGATTCATCATGGTTCACCACATTGGGTCAAACTTGGTGAACTGCTGGTCACTTCAAAGACAGTGTTTCTCAGTGGAAGGCTGCAGTGAATGTTTTGCTGGATGATCATGTATACCTAGCAAGTGGAAAAGTAAATATGATATCTGGGTGGTCCTTTGGGCACTGCTTTTACATAGGGCCCAAAATGTGGTGCTACACCCCAGCTGATTGAAAAGAAATCTTGTCATTTTTGGGTACTACTCATCCCTGCAAATCCCAAGGCATCTGGTACTAAAACTAGTGAAACTCACAGTTTACTGTGTAGTGCTGACAGAAGTGGCACTGTGTTAAGCTGTCCTTTTTCTAACCTGACCTTTGAGGTCTGTTTCTCTGTGAGTCCGTTGCTGTCTCTGGCTTTGCAGGTGTGTGCATCCAATGCTGCTCTCACCTGTCATCGAGGTTCATGTCACATTAACATGGTGTCACAGCCGGGGCAGGATGACAGTTCAACCACACAGACTGGACATCTGGGACACATCTGTCCTGGGGACGTGCACACCTTATCCAGTCACAAGTATGCTGTGTTGTTTGTGTTTTTGTTTTCTTGCCCCCCAGCCTGAATTTCTTTGACTCTCAATAGCTCAGAGATTGTCACTTTCAGAAAGTATGTTTAGGATACATCTGCCTCTGAGCAACCTCACCACACACACTCATACGCACCTTTCCCTATTAAAAGTCACTGTCACTTGTACCCATCCTGACTCGCTGACTGCACAAGTGCCACATGAGTATTTTGTCAGCACAGCAGCTGGCACACAATGCCCTCTTGTAGCTTTATGCCACAGCATATGCCCGCTGTGCGATATGTGCTAATTTAGCCCTGCTCTGGTACCTATACCAACAGATGGGGCACTGCATTGTCATTCTCACCCCCAACCTGAGGCCTCAGGGGGACGGACGTGAAATAAAATCAAAACATATGGGTCTCTCTCCATCTTTCTCTCTCTCTCTCTTCTCCTCTTTCAGATGCCCAGTGTTAGTCTTGGAAATGTACCAGTTTACTACCAAGCTTAATTTAACACACCTGATCAAGGTAATGGAGACTTTTAGGGCATCAGACTCAAGTGTGTTGGATCTGAACTCTCCAGGGAGGTAGACCTCCACGACCAGGATTGAGCATCCTTAATCTACACACTTAAGGAATGTAGTGTGATTTGATCTCCAATATAATCCAACATTCATTATATTCATTATTTTATATACATACAATACTCCAAAATATACATTAATCAATAGTGTTTTAAGAACAATAAAATGTTACTGTTTAATGATATCATTACTTGATTCACATAAACTTGCATTGGCAAAATAGAAACAAACAAAAGAAGTTTCTACGTAATTATGAACAATCTCAACTGGCCAATTTTTCATGGTTGTGACAAGTAAAAGGGCAGCTCGCATTTTCAAGAGGCGGAAGAAAAAAGTATATAAGGATTACATAGTGTAACACCCTGCCAAGCACCTGGTGAAAGGGTAGGTGACTCATTACGACCCTGATCAGGATTAAATGGAAGATAATAGATGGATGGATATAAGGATTATAAGGATAATGTAATTATTTACTTAAAAGTGAACTGAAATATTTCAATACTCTGAGATTCTGGATTTCATGATCTATAAACCAAACTGACCAATAAAACAAACAAAAGTTTGAAATGAAACTTTTTCACGATATTCTTATTTCTTAATGTGCCACTGTAAAATTGTATACTCACTTTTGGAATTTCCTATTCATTATTTCAAACCAGTTCATCTACATAATAGCATTATCATATTCAAATCATTTTATGCAAGTCTCTGCAGCAAAATTGAATTTATACTAGCTTATTCAAAACATTCGGTCCAAACCTCTGAACTGTATTGAACGATGTCTGTTCACCACCATCAATTCACTTTTGCTAAGTCTACAAAATGCATGTGGTTTGGAAATTTTCAATAATGCACTTCGCTGCACAGAGCTTAAGCTTGCATATAGATACAAAGCCTGTTAACCCCTCTGAACATTGAATGGCACTTACATCAAACATAGTCATTATGAAAACAGACTAATAATACAGGCTCCAAATGCATGGTGTGACAATGCGATTTTGCTTGTAGCAAATGAACGCCTCATGATGGAAACTCCATCTTCCCAAGTTCAACACCCTCTCCTGTTCCCAAGGGATAAAAAAGCACTACACAATGACCCTCCTTCATCTTAAATGAAGGAAATCACTGTTTTCCTGTTCTCTGAGTGAAACGCTATTGCTTGCTAGCGCGAGTTGAGACAGAACAATTTCAAGCCAATCAGCCCTAACGCAATGTTCCACTTTTGATTCGCTTTAACTCAATCCTAATAGCCGCTTTTATAGTCGGCCTTCAAAGCTCAGATGATTATGTAGATTATGTTGGGATGATCAAGACTGATAGCATTAACCTGGCTGCTATTTATTTAGCAGACTCTTCTAAGGTCATTTTTTTTACCGTTATAGTCTCCGCCAAAGTCTATCACACCAATATGTCGTAATGTCTGTGATCAGGCCTAACTCGATTCACTTGATCTGTTTTGAATTTAAATATAGCATTCAAGTCTTCAAGTCTTCTCTAAGTTAAGATCTGGTCCTCTGTTATCAAGAGGTTACCAACAAAAAGTGCAAAAAAGCAGACACTCGTGTAACAATAAAAAGTGAGGCTCTAACATCTCTCTAACATCACTGTCTACAACATCACGTAAATGAAACTGCAAAGTCAAAATTGTATCTATCCAGAGGAATTTTTTTTGCTCAAATGTTGCTCTTTACTGGCTAATGAGACTTAATGGAGTTTATCCTAAAATTCCACAAGAGTACCAAAATGAGACGTAAAATACTTCTGGCTCAGATAAAAGTGATAATACTTATTCACAGCATCACCGAGTAGATTGGATCTGTTTGATGAGAAATGGTTTTGTTCATATTTATTATCTGAGCAAATCTGAGCATAATGTGAGATCTATATTAAAACTTGTTTTTACTGAGGTCTTTAGCTCAAGAGTAATATATGAGCAGCAGGAGCCTTAAGTTGAAGTTTCATTTGCATTTCTGTTTGATCTCATTGTTGTCTACTGAGATATAAAGGAGATCTCATTTTGATTTTTTCTTCCCTATAAGTATAGACTGAGGAATTTTATATTAACATATATGACAAATTAAACAAACAGTGATGTGTATCCTAAAATGACTTGTTCCCCTTGATTTGTTATGAGCCCACATTAATATCCTTTAGCTTCTGACCCAATGACCTGTTTTAGTGTTATTTTTCCTTTGAGATGCTTGCCAAGCCTTTGCCACAGGCATTTTATTCTCGTGTTTGCGTTCTGTGGTTTCCGACATCAGTAAGATCAATTTCAGCAAATTATATGCTTGCCTGCATCCATGCTTGACTGGGAAGGTTGACTCAATCAGTTTAAAACTTCATTCACTTGAAAACTCAGCTGTCTTTGTAGCGTCAATGTATTTAGACAACCTGCTATGAAAGGTGTGTGTCTTTAGTTTTCGTTAGCTTCTTTAGTTTGGTACTGGAGTTACATGGCTAATGTAGCCAACAAGTAACAGAAGTTTATAGCCACTAATTAGCATCATACAATCTGCATGACTTGCCTTAACTATTTTAAATAGACTTAAGTGTACATTTTTGACTTTATATTTCACAATTCAGAACTTTCTTATTTTCTTAGGCACATATAAATGGAAGGTGTTCTAAGCTGAAACTCTCTTAATTGAGAAAAAAAACTTTGCGAGAAAAAACTAATGATTTGAATAAGTCACATACCTGAGCAGTCTGCTTCTATCTTGCTTATCTGTAGAAATCTGAGTGGTAAGATGAATCTACATAATGTTCATTTAGTGTTGTGGAGCCTGAAAATGTGATTTCTGGGACAAACATTAAAACAACTTACATGTTTTATCAAGCACAGTTACACATTTATGTAGTTTTCACAGCATTGTTACTGTAAAATGAACAAATATTTACTGTACAACCTGTGAGCAGGATGTTGCTGTAGATCTGCAAAGCATCATGGTCAAAACTTGGGTGTCGGGTTAATTTTATAGTAGATATATTTTTCCTGTAAATCAAAATAAAATAAGCAAGCATTTCTCCAGCTTTTGAGCATTTTTTTCCTGACAGGTTATTTTGAACCAAATGTCTTTATGCAGACATTTGAGGACCCAACATCTTTAGCTAGTTAACCTACATCCTCCACAGTAAAGCAAATGATGATGAACTTTACATGTCACCTGCATTTTACCAGAATTTACTTCTAAAAGCTTCATGAGAAGATCTGAATACAGACTTTCTTCACCCTTTGACTTCAGTTAGGAAACTTTACTCAATATTTTGGAGCATTAAGTTCATTTAATCAATAATTTAAGAATCATTTTGTATTATAAATGTACATAATTTTCCTGATGAGAATTACATTTAAGGTTTGCTGTTAACTGTTAGCTACATTAGCTAACTAGCTAGCCAACTGTTACAGACTCCTTAGCTAGTTAGATTGTAAGCTAGTTGCATAATAGTACCAAAATAAACTATTTACACATTATATTTTATTATCTGGTTACACTATATACGTACTATTTCAACTAGGGTGACCAGATCTGAAATTATAAAAAAGAGGACACATCAGCGTGGGCGGGGGGTGTGGGGTTTGAATATATATATATTATGCATAAGTTAAATTTTTTGGGGTTCTGTTAATTTCAATACTTTGCACACCACTGTTCTTCCAATCAGAATACTGAATGAGCAGAAGGAATATTTTCACTGCTCCATGATTGCTGCCATCTGTAGGCATGCCACAGTAAGGAATATTGAATTGCTTCTAGAGCAGGGGTTGGCAATCTTTAACACCATTTGGACCTGGAGAGTCCATAAAAGAAACCACTGGAAGCCACAAATACTTTTTGACATCTATATAAGAAGATAATACTGTATATACTGTATATTTTTTTGGTGCTTGAACATAAATTTTATTATTATTATTATTATTAATTATTGACAATAATAAATATTGACAAATTATGATCTATATTTTATTAATAATTACTAGTTACAATTAATAATATACTAATAATAACTATTAAATGTTATGAATAATAAAATACAATTTATATTAATAATTAATAAAATATTAATACATTATTATTACATGTTTTTTTTAAAATAATAAACTGTTAAAAGCATGTTTATCACCCAAATCCTTTTCAGTCAACTTCACTCCAGCTCATTATCACCAATGTTCGTCTTACGTTTGGACTGTATGGTCAATAGACCTCAGTTACACATAATTATACCTCATTTTTGAGTAAAAATAAGCAGAAATTCTTAATTATTTTGATAATAGTTAAACTTAGAGACATGTAAATGGATGGCTTGGACAGCGGTGACAGCCAATCACACATTGGCAAGAAATGGTAGAGTCAATCGATGAGCTTGTGGGCAGCCTAAAGGTTTAAGATTGAGCGCTTGAATTTCTGCTGGGTCCCAATGATCGCCCGTCTCCATTTAATATAGCGTAACATCTCACTCAAACAAACCAAACGAAATAGTGGGAGGGCGAGACTAGTTTGTGAAAAAATTGCTGCTTGAGTAAAACTAAATCCTGGACGTTTGTGAAATTCCGCCGGGACATGTTTTTTAAGCCTCAAAAACAGGACTTGTCTGGGTAAAATAGGATGTGTGGTCACCCTATTTTAACAGTATTTGATAAATTAAACTTGTGTGTATATGCGTGTTGTTGCTCTAGCTAGCATCATATGCTCATCACCTGTTTTTTTTTTCCTTGTTGGCTTGAGGCATCAATACAAAGTACTGAAGCAGGTCAAAGAGAAACACCACAATGGGTAAGACTTGTTAAACATTTTTGAATACAAATATTTCTTCTTCTCTTTGCAGATGTGACTAATAGATAATTTAATAGAAGACATGGCAGAGAAATGTATGGCTGATTTGGATGCAAATAAAATCATAGAAGAGTTAATAAAGGAAATGACCCCAGGAACCCCATGCACACTTAATCCACTCTGAATAGGGTTATCAAGCTCAATCCTGCCTAAAATTTCTACATCAGTAAAATATTCTTTTTGTCCTTTATTACAGGGAAGAATGCTTCAGTCCAGGAGAAAGAAAACCATTTTTGTTCATATTTCATTTCAGTGTTTTTATACATTTCCACTTTAAATTTAACTGCTTCCACTATTAAAAATACGTAAATATTTTCCGGTGAAATAATGTTCCTTGGATACATGTGAATGTTGGCAAGCAAATGTAAAACATTGTAACAATGTAAAAAGATGAACTAAATGATCAAACAAATGATTGGTTTGAGAGTCTTCATTTTATTGTAAATATTTTATTCATTTACAGTAATTAAAATTAATGCTGTAATGCCTGTTAACAATCTTAATATTTCCTGTGATAAAAAAATACAGTAAATACATTATTACTGCTGATGCCAGTTACAGTATTGTGATTATTACTGTAGTAAAAGTACTGTGATTAAATTTACAGCAAACATACTGTGGAATGTACTACATCAACTTACTAGCTAATTACTGCCAGCTAGTTACTGTACATTTCACAGTATTCTTCTTTTTTTCCCAATTTTCTCCCTTTTCCCAATGTGGTAGTCGCCAATTAACCCAACACATTAGTGGTCTCCCCATAACTTTGCACTGTCCCTGACTCTAGGATGGTGAAGACATGCACACGCCTCCTCCATTGCGTGTGATACAGCCACCGCCTCTTTTCGAACCACCACTTGATACACCATCACTGGGGAGCCAACACGCTCGGAGGAAAGTGCAGGATCTCTAGTTTCGAATGGACCAATCAGTAGACGCCCGAGCCAGTGGACATTGCAATGTGTGCGTGATAGGGAGAGTGAGAGCGGCATCTACCTGCCCAGAGAGAGCACTGCCAATTTTGCTCTCTGTGGGCCCCAGCTGTTGATCCTCTGGTCATAGTGTCAGCGCCTTAGCTTGCTTAGCCACTAGGGGCCCTACATTATTCTTTTTACAGTGTGTAAATTAAGGAAGTTTTATGATTTATGCTATAAAACACATTCTATGCAATTTTGAAGGACTCTTTTACAAAAAAAAAACACTGACGTTTTGGATTTATTTAGTGTAATTCCTGTATAAAAACCCTAAGATTTGGGCATCCAGATACAGAGAGAAAATCCAGAGAAATTAAGAGGATGGATTTTAATGCTTTACATTACTTTGTACTACATTACCCCTTTGGATTGCTAAGGCCAAATCAGCAATGCCATGAACTTAAGCATCAGGAATCAAACCTCCAATCTCAGTTCAGCATAAAATGGCAAAGTGTACCATCCTATTGCTGTGCGTGAGGAGTCTTTAATGAGCTCTGGAGCAGATGCTGCAGCTGGCTTTTCCCTCCTGAGGAGCAGGTGTAGCCAAACTACATATGCAGCTAACACACGTAAAATATTTAACATCATATCTGTCACCTCCGCCGAGTGTTTTTACTACGCATCACCTAGGAGAGGGGAGGGGAGCCGAGACTGTCGTAAACACATACAGAACTCACCTAAGCCTTAATACTTACCATTCTGCACACAGAAATGCACTACTTATACCAGAGCGCACATTATTTGGCATGTGTGTGGTGTTAAAAGCAGAGAGAGTTGGGGTGTGACTCATGGTGGGACTGGAGTGTAAGCCGCCACACCTGTGCATTCTCCTATTCCCCACAACCCCTCCCACGTTCCTCTCTCTCTTTCTGTATCTATCAGCCTCTCTAGGTCTCTCTCTCTTTTTCTCTGGCCCTCCCTCTCTCCTTCGCTCCATCCAGCCACCTCTCGTCTGTCTCCTTTAACACTGCATTATTTACAGGTGTTTACTGCAACACAGCACAATCTGCTCTCTAGATAAAGTAAGTGTGTGTGTGTGTGTGTGTGTGTGTGTGTGTGTGTGTGTGTGTGTGTGTGTGTGTGTGTGTGTGTGTGTGTAACAGATGCATGTTAACTCTGCCGGATGTTGCAAGGTAATCTCTAATTCCTGTCTACTTGCTGCTGCT
>BRDA01070101.1:0-27861 GCA_036984385.1 Crenuchus spilurus
ATATACATATATATACATATACATATAATCAGCATACAGATGCAGTATTTGGTTAAATTATAACACTGACCATAAAGTTAATTTAGAGCAGGTAAATACATCATGAATGTTAAAAATTTATATTAGCTGGCTAGCTTGTTGCTAACACTTGCTTTCATGGTGACAGCCATTTTTCCCCACTTTGAAATGTGATGACTGGATGTGGATGTCAAAATGACATACTTTTGAGCTTTTGACATACCAATTTCCCAGTCAAACACAATTATTTCTCTAAAATTGTAATGAAATTGCTTTTATGATTACTTCCTTGAAAAAGTAATTTCATGCCTCATTACTTCTGTGTTACCAATTTGTTGCTAAAATGTAGGATAAAGTGGTACAAAAATAACATAGCACAGCTTTGCAGCACACTCTGAAGATTACTAATATTTGACCATTTACAAATGTATACTAATTAAAATAAATGTCAGATGCTGTATGAACATCCAGAAACTAGTCTGTATAAACAGTTCACCTAACTTGTTTAAGTGAGGTTTGAGCTCTTCCTCACTAAGACTGGTGATGGCTAGTCAACGGTCAGTTTCCAGCTCTAAAACATTAAATTCCTGATTGATTTCTGAGTGTAAATAAGTAAATCCATCTTTGGTGGAGAACAAACTTCTGTACATCTTAATGCACACTTTACTGAATTTAACTTGGTTGCACAGCTTCCTCTTATTCAAAATTCGATGAATCCGACCCTTTCCAACTCAGGATGCTGCCCAGGTGCTTGTTAAGTCTCTCATCATGTCAAGACTTGACTACTGTAACTCACTCCTGGCTGGTCTTCCTATGCGAGCCATCAGGCCCCTGCAGCTGATCCAGAATGTAGCTGCTCGGCTGGTCTTCAATTTGTCCAAGTTCTATCACATCACTTCACTGCTGTGTTCACTTCACTGGCTTCCTGTAGCTGCTCACATCAGATTCAAAACCCGGATGCTTGTCTACGAAGCAAGAAACGGACCAGCCGCTCTCTACCTAATGGTAATGGTCAAGTCTCAAGTCGCACCTCGAACCCTTCAAGTTTCTAGTACGGCTTGGCTTCACTCGCCATCCTTCAAGACACATAGAAGACTGGCATCAAGACTCTTCTCTGTCCTGGCACCCAGGTGGTGGAACAAACTTCCACTGACTGTTCAAACAGCAGAGTCCCTCACAGTCTTCACACACAGACTCATTCACATAAATTGCTGCTAATCTCCCCATGCCGTGCTCAATACTCTGAACACTGTACAGTCTAAGTTACTGCTGATATAATATACTGCTCTGCATAGTGTACAGTCTATATTTACATTGTATAGTCTATATCATGTCTGTATATCTGTATATACTCATAAAGACTCTTTATATTTATATTAAACTACTACACTGGGTAAAACTGGGACCTTGGGAATGTAATTTCGTTCCACCTCATGTACTATACGTGATGCGAATGACAGTAAAGTCTCCTTGAATCCTTAAGCAGCACTAGTTTAAACACTTATTGTAATGCTGTAAAGCTCTTATATTGTGTATAATTGTGTGTCTTTCCTTCTTTCTAGGTATTAGTGATGGTTTAGTTCTAACAGTGTCTGAACTGAAGAGTAGTTTGGACTCTAATCTGTCTGTACTAGCTGAGATCATTCTCTTCATGGAGACAAAACACTTGTATATCACTCTGGATAAGAACGTAACGTCATGAATGTAAATGTATTAGAAACTATTTGGCTCATGCCAAATATTCAATCATGTATGTTTTATTTTCCAATTAAATTAATGAAAGAATCAAAACTGTAATGAAATTTGTAGGAACACACTGTAATGTGTTACTTATTTTCACTTAGAAGTTTCATGTCATTTAACTGCAGGTGCATAAACTTGTACATAACACTGTATCATGTATTTCTGCCATATCGCCCACCCGCTGCATCTTCACCCTCTTCACTCAGCCAGATCCTGAGCTATCACTCAGATACAATCTCAGAGAACATGAGATAGACGGAGAGAGAGTGATTCATCTCAGTGAAGAACAACACTGCCTGTAAAAGCAGACACAAACCACAGTTGGCAGGAAACCCATATCCTCTTAAAGCTTTACAAACCCATAACAGGACATTTATGCAATACTATAAGATTAAGTCTGCCCTCGCTGCCCACTTTATTAGAAAGACCTACCATATAGCTGCACTATATGGGTGTACAATTACAGACTGTAGCTCAAACAGCCCACCTCAACCCCATTCATCACTGGTCAGTTTCAGACCAAAGGAACACTGTTGTCCAGATATTGCTTGACAGATGGAATAATCTGCAGCACAGCAGTCAAACTGACATGGTAGTATCTTGTGTGAGAAACAGATACAAGTGTATTAGACACAGTGCTGTTTCTGGAGTTTTAGACACGCCAGTATCACTGATGGATTGAGAGTTGATCACCACCAAAAGTATCCAGACCAAGTAACTCTGTGGTCAGAAACTGTCCACTGAAGACTTGAGGGTGGCTAACACAAACTGTGAAATGTGTACCACTAACACCAGCATTAGCAAACCTATCTGCATTACTAAGATTTTAAAAACCCAGCTAACAGAGAACGTTACAAGAACGTTCGGCAACATTCCAGGAAAATTAGCCTGTAATGTTACAGAAATAATGTTCCCAGAACATTCTGAAAATATGTGATGTAATATCCATCCATTATCTTATCTGCTTAATCCTGATCAGGGTCGCGGTTAGTCCTCTACCCCTCACCGGGCACAGGACAGGGCATTACAGACTATCTTAGTCGAGGACCGGGCACCAATCCATTGCTGGGTACACACACACACAATTTAGAGTACCAATTTCACCTGACCTCCATGTTTTTGGACTGTGGAAGGAATGTAGACACAGGGAGAACATGGAAACTCCACCCAGATGGGGATTTGAACCCAAGACCTCAGAGCTGAGAGGTCAATGTGCTAACGAATAAGCCACCGTGCCTCCCATGTGATGTAATAATGTTTTGCATTACAATGTTGTTAGAATGTTTCTGGTTCCCAGACAGAAAAACACTAACATTATGGCAATGTTCAAAGTAAGTAAGTAAGTATAACTCATTTGAGAGAGAGGGAGGAGTCAGCAGTTCATTAGCGCTGGAGAGAGGGAGGAGTCAGCAGTTCATTAGCGCTGGAGAGAGGGAGGAGTCAGCAGTTCATTAGTGCTGGAGAGAGGGAGGAGTCAGCAGTTCATTAGAGCTGGAGAGAGGGAGGAGTCAGCAGTTCCCTGTTTGCCACCTGACCAGGTGTATAATAATAATAACATTAAGGGAATGTTCAAATAATGTTCTAGCCTAATGTTCACACCTAACATTCTGATAACCAAGCAAGAACGCCACACCACGTTTGCATAACCTAAATGGAACTTTCTCGCAATGTTCTTGCAACGTTCTTGTGTTAGCTGGGTGGTAACACTAGAAAGTCATATTTCAAAAATGTTTTGAAAGGAGTTTTGCTCTGTGGATGTGGTCAGTATTTTAACGTATTGTAGGTGATGTCATCATAATGTTGCGGCAACGTTACTAAAATGTAAAAAAAAAACATTAAATAAAAGCACTCTAGAAACATCTAGAAAACCTGACAGATTGAATGTTCTAAGAATCAAATTTGTAACGTTTGTAATGTTCAAAAAATGTTCTTCTAACTAAAAATTGTTAGCTGGGATATCAGCTTGCTTTTAGTGTGTCAGTACAGCACAATATACTAAACTGTGACCTTTGTAAGTAAACAGGTTCTTGCAGATACACAGTTCTACTAACTTTACACCAGCAAGGTGGAACTACAGAAGAGAGGGTCATCTGATAACGTGGTCAGTCAGTATGCTCTTTAATGGAATATCAGGTGTTTGCATAAAGACAAAAAATCCTACACAAAGTTCCTTTAATATAAACTCCAAGCATGCAGCAAATTATCTGGACAAATTCCAGAGTCACTGGAACTGAGGAGCATCCATGGCACGTGGCACTGAAGCAGTCAAACAAGATGCGTCAGCTTGCACAGCTTTAGCTTTCCCCAGTGAGGCATCTGAACACGTCAGCTTTTGAAGATCTCCTGTCTCCTGCATGAAGTTTAATTGATTTAGTTTCTCTAACATGTGTCCGGCCTCTGAGGCATCATCATCCATCAAATTGGCAGCACTGGGCTGGGCAAAGTCACCACTCAGTGAGTAGTGAAGCATCTGGCTGGAATGTGGGTTGTGTGGGATGAAGGGTGGGCGATATTACAAAAAAAATAAACCACAATACTTAGTTAATCTGGAGTTTGATATGTTCAACACTTCTTAACCCAGACAAGGTCTAACAGACTAGTCAGTGTGGATTAGGACATAATACGACTATACAATTTTGGTGATGTTGACTCATGAATATGGAGGAATCTGATTCAAAATCAGTCTTCTTTCAGTCCTGCTGCTGTCTGAAGTGGTGAGGTTTTATTCATGATTAAAATATTCACAGTCATAATGTGACCTAAACCACACGGACTAGTGAGAAGTGGACCTTTAAGGTACACAAATGGACCTGGACCTGGAAAGTATAGGACCTCATTAAGCTCATGATGTGGTTTGAGTGGATTGAGAGAAGTGCTGGTGTATTTTGTATTGAAGTGGCTGGGGTATTTAGGTGACAGATGGGTTTTAGTGATTGTTTTATTATAAAATTAGCCTCACAGATCCAGTTCTAAACTAAAAAAATTGACTGAGTCCAAATTCCGTTCTTTTTTTTATATAAATATATATTTATATAATATATATAATTATATAAATTTTTTACCCAATTTTCTCCACAGTGTGTTTGGTAGCCAATCAACCTGCCCATTTGTTAACTCTCCCCATTACTTGTAATGTCTCTGACTCTAGGAGGGTGCAGTCTAGCACAGGCCTCCTCCGATGGATGTGAAGTTAAGCTCCGCCTCTTTTCCAACTTCTGCCAATACATCACCGTTGGGCAGCCAACACGCTCAGAAAAAAGCACAGGATCCTCAGTTCTGATGAATCACCTGCCCGACGCCTAAGAAAGCTGACATTACTTAGCAGTGCTGGGTAGAGAGTGCCATCTTACCTGCCCAGAGAGAGCACGGCCAATTTTGCTCTCTCAGGCCCTGGTGGCCGATAGCAAGCAGCATGACCAGGATTCAAACTCACGATCCTCAGATCATAGTGACAGTGCCTTAGTTTGCTGAGACACTCGGGGCCCCAAATTCAGTTCTAACAAAATTTTTGAATCAAAACACATCTTGTATAATCTGTTATATTTAGGGTAATATAGTATATTTCACAGTTGTCTGCTAACATATGTATTGTGAAGGTGTACCCCATGGGACAGTATCCAAACAAAAATTTAGACTAACTGACCAAAAAAACTACACAGTGGCTCTAAATAAACACTGCAGCAGATCTGATCATTTTTCAGGATGTGGAAACAGGAGATGTTAGTTTGTTTGGCTGTTTAATGGAGAGAACATTTTGTGCAAGCTTTATCAAACAAAGCCAAGTGACAGAGCAGTAAAGCTCTGTGTCATTTATTAAAGTGGTTCATGGATAAAGAGCATGGTGTAAATTCCTGCACCTGTCAGGCTGCTCATTTTAAATGTTGCAGCATGTTTATCCTTTTTGTTTAATGGAGCACCACAGCAGAGCTGGTTTTCAGTGGCAGTACTGGTGCAAACAGAAACATTTTTAACTTTATTTTGAGTGATCCTCTGTGGATGATTAATAAACTCACAAAAATCCATCAGTAACATCAGCAAAATATCAGGGATAGCAGTAATGAAGCATCTGAATATATTAAATATATATTTCATATATAAATTAAGCAGATCCTAAACCTAACTTTAATCTCATCCTAAACCATAATTATAAACCATTCACTAGCCCTAAACACAAACCTAATCCTGGCCTTAATCCTAATCCATAATCTCAACCCAAACCCTAATTCAAACTTTTAAACTGGCCATAAACATAAACCTAAACTTGGCCTTAAACCTAATCCTAACCTTAATCTCAACCCAAACTGCAATTCAAAATCTTAAACTGGCCATAAACATAAACCTAAACTTGGCTTTAAACCTAATCCTAACCTTAATCTCAACCCAAACCATAATTCTAACTCATACACTAGCCCTAAACACAAACCTAATCCTGGCCTTAATCCTAATCCATAATCTCAACCCAAACCCTAATTAAAACTTTTAAACTGGCCATAAATATAAACCTAAACTTGGCCTTAAACCTAATCCTAACCTTAATCTCAACCCAAACCGTAATTCTAACTCATACTCTAGCCTTAAACATAAACCTAATCCTAGCCTAAATCCTAATCCTAATCTCAACCCTAAAACCTAACCATCACCCTGGCCCTAATCCTAACCCTAACCATAATCTCAACCCAAAATCTAATTCTAACTCTCACACTAGCCCTAAACATAAACCTAATCCTGGCCCTATTCTTAACCCTAACCTTAATCTCAACCCCAAAACCTAATTATAACCCTCACTCTGGCCCTAATCCTAACCTTAACCTTTAAACTCAACCCCTAATCCTCACTCTCACCCATGTCCTAATCCTAACATTAATCTTAACCCCAAAACCAGCACTGTTCCTCACATCTAAATGATGTGGATTATATGTCTACATGATGTTTTAGCACAAAAACTCCAAATTAGGATCCAGTAGCTTGACAATCTGTCCGGTTTTCACAGTTCAGCCTCACATGACCCGGCTAATGAAGGGTGTGGTCAGTGTCCAGTGAGCAGAATCAGGTGCTGAATTTGGAAATGCACCCAGTAGTCTGTCTGAGGCTGAAGATGGGTGATTTTACACCCCAGATCCAGTTTTAGTATTCAGGGGATTGCCCTGCTGCCCCCTGCAGAGCTCTTTCATCTACAAAGACCCACCTTACACACACACACACACACACACACACACACACGCACATGCACATACACACACACACACACCAGTGCTAATACACTCTCCTGCTCTCTAACAGACACACAAACACACTCTGCTTCGTCTAATACATAACAGCCAGCATTTTTTGCACATCATTACCTCCCACACACAGTCATTTCACACTGCTGTAGAGACATCAAAATATAAGATTACAGAGAAAGACAGAGAGAGAGAGACTGAGAGAGAGAATGAGAGAGAGAGAGAGAGAGAGAGAGAATGAGAGAGAGAGAGACTGAGAGAGAGAGAGAGACTGAGAGAGAGAGAGAGGGAGAGAGAGAGAGAGACTGAGAGAGACTGAGAGAGACAGAGAGAGAGAGAGACTGAGAGAGACTGAGAGAGACAGAGAGAGAGAGAGAGAGACAGTGAGAGAGAGAGAGAGAGAGAGACAGCAAGAGACAGCGGGAGAGAGGCAGGTTAGAGATAGATAGACAGTGAGAGTGAGAGACAGAAACAGAGAAAGGCAGGGAGAGAGATAGAAAGTGAGAGACACACATATTGAGAGACAGAAAGAAAGCATAAAAACAGAGAGAAATACAAAGATAGAAATAGGAGAGAGAGAGAAGCGGGGTAGAGAGTGAAAGAGAAGGAAAGAGAGAAGTAGATAGAAAAAAGGAAAAAGACAGAAAAAAGAAAGAATATGAGAAAAGAGAGAGAAAAAAGCAAAAGAGACCAAGAGAGGTAAAAAGAAAGGATGAGGGGAAAGAGAGAGAGAGAGAGAGAGAGAGAGAACGAGAATGAGCCAGAAGAGCCAGAGAGAGTGATTTAGCAGTAGGACTATAGACACTGTAACTGATATGTCTCTCTTGTTGCTCACTCCATTTTCTCTCCCCACCTCCCTCTCTCTCGTTTTTTATTGCTCTCACTCACTTTCTCTCTCAGTATACTGTTCTCTCTTGCCCTTTATTCTTTCTCTTTCATATTCCTTCTGTCACTTTCTCCTCTCCCTTTCTCTCGCTGTCCTTGTACAGTAAACCCCTGACTGAAGGTTAGGTGTGATTATGAGCTGCATGGTGATGCCTCAAATCCACACACACACATCTGTTATCAGCACAAACACTGATTCATCAATACTTATAGATCAGACGACTTTTGCTTGTATCTTACACCAGGCTCAGAAGTGTCCCTGGTCATACAGGGAGGAGCCCCACACGCTCAAATGCTCAGTATTTGACTTTTCGTCTGGCCTCACCTATAAAACAGGTGGCAGTCTACACAGATCTCCTCCCCGCTATGTTCAGGCTGCTGACACAGCTGATATAATCTCCATAGAAAAGGTTTTCCTTAAACCGAATGAAACGCTCCACAACAGCTGTACATGAGCCTAATGTGCCCAGAGCTTCAGCTAGAGGGGTGTAAAGTCCTCCAGCACTGGGCTGTGGAGCAGTGGAACTGTGTTCTCTGGAATGATGGAGCTCCAGCCAACACCTTGGAGATGAGTTTGAGTGGAGTTTGTGATCCAGAACTAATGATCCAACATCAGCACCTGACCTCACCTGAGTACAATCAAATCCACACAGCCATCTACTGTAAGTCTTCCCAGAAGTGTATGTCTCCAAACTTTTGGAGCGTTAAAACCACAGCTTAAGGGTCAGCGACAAAAAATTAGGAAGCCAACCTCACCTCTATAGCAAACTGTCAGCCAGAGAAGCTCCAAAAACTGTCCACCAAACTCGCACACGTCCAAACCCAGCATCGCTCCCCAAAATGTCAGAAATCAGCGTCCGGTGAGAGGAAAGTGACCGTGTGAAAGAAAGAGCGAAAGAAGAGATAAAGAATCAGGCTAGCATCCCTCCAAGTGGAGTGAAAGCAGAGAGAAACCGAGGAATCCCAGGGTTTGGGTGGGGAAAAGAGAGAGAGAGAGAGAGAGAGAGAGAGAGAGAGAGAGAGAGAGAGAGAGAGAGCAAGAGAGGAGCAGAGCGAGAGATACAGGGAGAGTATAAATGCAGAAATGATGTGTATGTAATCCGTGCAGGACCGGCTCTTGCTCTCCTTTCTGCAGACGCTATCGATTCAGCAGCATCAGAAAGCACGCCTAGAGCAGCCACATCACTCATTACACTGCGATGATCTCATCCTCTCTCTCTCTCTCTCTCCCTCTCTCACACTCCACCCTGCCTGTACATCTCTATTCTCCAGACACTCATTATGTTGCTCTTTTTTCACAATTTCCCTCTTTTTGTTCCTCTCGCCTTGTTTGCCTCTTTATTGTCTATTTCTTTTCTTTTTCTCCTCGCCTCTCTGCAAGGAAGAGATTCTCTCCCTCTTTCCATCTCTCTGGGTCTCCCTTATTTTTATCTCCTCTCTCTGTCTGGGTCTCTCCCCCTCACTCTCATCTCTTTCTCTGTGTCTGCAGTTTCTATCTCATGTACTGACCCTCTTTTATTATTATCTCTCTCTCTCTAGATCTCCCTCATTCGTGTTATCACCTCTTTGTTCTTTGGATATCCTCAACAATCTTCTCTTCTTGTCTCTTTCAGTTTTATTTGTATGTACTACAGATCACAGGCTGAAGTGGTGAACATCTCAATGCATTGCCAACTACAGTGGAACCTGTTATTGATTGCCCATGTTTTATTGTACAATTCAGTTGTCGTCTACTTTTTTCAGATAAATTTTGTACCAGTTATCGTTCATCTGCCTGTTTTTTTTTTGTTTTGTTTTTTTTGGCATGCCCACGACTCATCACTAATTTCACAAAAACAAAGCATCCGATCTCATGTTCATCACTCACTCACATTCGTCATACCTTCTGGCTTTGTTTCTCGTTACTTTGGCTTTGTTTCTCATTTCTCTGGCTTTGTTTCTCGTTGTTTCTCTGGTTTTGTTTCTCATTTCTCTGGTTTTGTTTCTCGTTGTTTCTCTGGTTTTGTTTCTCATTTCTCTGGCTTTGTTTCTCGTTACTTTGGCTTTGTTTCTCATTGTTTGTCTGGCTTCCTTTCTCATTACTCTGGCTTTGTTTCTCTGGTTTTGTTTTTCATTTCTCTGGCTTTGTTTCTCGTTGTAACTTTGGCTTTGTTTCTCAGGCTGTTTCTCATTTCTCTGGCTTTGTTTCTCTGGTTTTGTTTCTCATTTCTCTGTCTTTGTTTCTTGTTGTTACTTTGGCTTTGTTTCTCGTTGTTTCTCCAGCTTTGTTTCTCATTTCTCTGGCTTTGTTTCTTGTTGTTTCTCTGGCTTTGTTTCTCGTTACTTTGGCTTTGTTTCTCATTTCTCTGGCTTTGTTTCTCTTTGTTTCTCTGGTTTTGTTTTTCATTTCTCTGGTTTTGTTTCTCGTAACTTTGGCTCTGTTTCTCTGGTTTTGTTTTTCATTTCTCTGGCTTTCTTTCTTGTTGTAACTTTGGCTTTGTTTCTCAGGCTGTATCTCATTTCTCTGGCTTTGTTTCTCTGGTTTTGTTTCTCATTTCTCTGGCTTTGTTTTTTGTTGTTACTTTGGCTTTGTTTCTCGTTGTTTCTCCAGCTTTGTTTCTCATTTCTCTGGCTTTGTTTCTTGATGTTTCTCTGGCTTTGTTTCTCGTTACTTTGGCTTTGTTTCTCATTTCTCTGGCTTTGTTTCTCATTTCTCTGGCTTTGTTTCTCTGGTTTTGTTTCTCGTAACTTTGGCTTTGTTTCTCAGGCTGTTTCTCATTTCTCTGGCTTTGTTTCTCATTGTTTCTCTGGTTTTGTTTCTCATTTCTCTGGCTTTGTTTCTCGTTGTTTCTCCAGATTTGTTTCTCATTTCTCTGGCTTTGTTTCTCGTTGTTTCTCTGGTTTTGTTTCTCGTTTCTCTGGCTTTGTTTCTCGTTGTTACTTTGGCTTTGTTTCTCATTGCTTCTTGTTGATAATGTTCAACACAAACAAAAACACGTCACAATAAAGCGATGGCACAATAAAGCAATACCAGCTGAAAATGGGTACAAAAACAAATAGCAGGCAAGAACCCTGAGAACAGGTGTACAAAACAAAGGCTGTTGGCTGGACCACACCAGTACTCTCTAAAACAGAGCGTAAACTTGTAAGAGTGATGTTAAATGTTCATTTATCCATTTCATCAGTCTTCTGTATTTATTTCTCATTATGTTCTGTATATAAAACTATAGTTATTCTATATAAAATGTATTTTTGTTCATATTTTTTGGTCTTCCACTTTTAAGTGTCTATAACAGATTAATTGGATTTACATGATTTCTTATAAGAAATATTGCTTCAGTTATCGTTCATTTCGGTTTTCATCAGGCACTTTAGAGCCGATTAATGATGAAAACTGAGGTTCCACTGTATATGATACATTAATGATACATTTGAAGGAACTCAATTTCATAGTTTGATTCAACACAATATGATGCAACATAATACGATGCAAAAGAATAAGATCATTGTTATTACAGTAAAGTACAGATTTGTAGCAGTGGTTGAGTAGCATTAGTTCAGTGGAGCTTGTAGCTCCAGGTGATTGTGATTGGTTACATTCCTGAATAATAAAGGAAGATATCCTGTACTAATAATGATATATAAATGTATCTGATTTCACCAATGAAAAGACGTTAGAAACGCTGCGTCCTGAGTTCATCTGAACTCGGGTTCCTCAGTTTATTCGGGACAATATTATGAACTTTTATGCCAGTGCACTGAATACAAATCTGTGAATCATCACCAAGAGTATGCCTTTGCTCTGCCTCCACCAACTTCTCCTCCTTTCTTAAAGAATAATGAACAAGAGTGAACATTTAGAGATTTAAGCAGTCGGATACAAAATCCATCATTATAAGTGATCAAAGGAAAAGCAGGGAAAGTCATTTAGAGCTGAGATGGAATGAGAACCGTGAAGAACCTCCTTCATCTCTCTCTCTGCTGTAGAACATAAACACATACTATATTCTTCTTCCCTGATGCCTGTGCTTTATTCCCTCCATTTGTCATCTGTCACTCAGTGGTTATCAACCTGTCATACCTATCACAGTTACCATGGAAATACCCCTCCCTCCCTTCCACATGACCTGGGGAATGCTGTGAAATATATTATTTATCCTGGTACAGTGGTCGCACAATCACATTGATTTTCACTTTTAATAGTACTGATAGATAAGTTGACACATTGTTGCCTTGTTGCCATGGCAACAGAAAGACATTGTTCAGTCTGGTGTAATTTTAAGAAAAGAAGGAATGTCAGATTTGTAGAGTTTTTGTGCAGTGCCATGTTATTATAAGTAAGTCCAGGTCTTTTTCAGTCAGTGAGGAAAAGGAATGGAATTATTGGAGTCAGGACAATTCTCGCCTGTCAGGTCCTGTGGTGAACAAACATGTTGCAAACCTGAAACATTTTGTCCTACATACATTCCTTTCCCAAATATCACTGAATTCTTTGTGGTACAGGGTCTTCTGCACATTAAACTGGTGTTAACAGCTAGATGGGGCAGTGGAACCTCAGTTATCATTTGCCCTGGTTATCGTACAGTTCGGTTATTGTCAACTTTTTTGCAAAATATTTTAAAGTTATCGTTCATCCACCCGGTTTTCATTGGTGTGCCCACGTGATTCGTCACTCATTTTGTGAAAACAAAGCATCCACCCACACGTTCGTCATCCACCCACACGTTCGTCATCCACCCACACGTTCGTTGTTCGTTCTGTCTTTGTTTCTCAGTGTTTCTTGTTGATAACATTTAAAACAAACTAAAACACGTTACACTAAAGCGACAGTACACACTGCTACTGCCTGAAAACGGGTGTGACAAATAAAGCAGGCAAGAACCCAGAGAACGGGTGTTCAAAACAAAGGCTGCTGGCTGGACCACACCAGCACTCTCTAAAACAGAGCGTAAACCTGTAAGAGTGATGTTAAATGTTCATTTATCCATTTCATTAGTCTTTTGTATTTATTTCTCATTGTGTTCTGTATGTAAAACTATAGTCATAAAACTTGCATTTGTGGGTTGCATGGTGAACTGCGTTCACAGAGAGTAATTTCTGGAAGTGTTCTTGAGCCCATGCAGTGATTTCCAAAACAGAATCTTGTCTGTTTTTATTGCAGTGCTGCCTGAGGACCTGAAGATAAGGAGCATCCAATACTGACCATCAGTTTTGTCCTTTGCTAACATGGAGTTGTTTGATGTACTGTCATTGGTGGGGTTTTCAAAGTCTTCATAATTATACATTGAATAACATTTTCCACAATTTTTAGGCAGTTTTTTTGCAAATTGGTGAATTTCTGCTCATTTTTGCTTCTGAGAGACTCTGTCTCTGTGAAATGCTCTTTTTATACCCAGTCATGTGATTTAGTTGAAAATTGCTATGCTAGCTGTTTTTTTATTAGTAGTACTTACTTTTCCAGTGTTTTGCTGCACGTCTCAATGTTTTTGAGACGTGTTGCAGTTCTAAATGAGTTCATATTTTTAATGAGATGGTAAAAATGTCTCATTTTCAACATCTGATATATGTTCTATATTCTATTGTGAATAAAATATGAGATTTGCAGATCATTGTATTCTGTTTTTATTTAAATTTATTTACATTTTTCACATTGTGGTTAGGGTTGTAGATCACCAGCTACCAAATACCTTCCTTCTATTTTACATGGGTGCTTCCTTACATTTGAGACACCCTGTATTTTGCCTACATTTATACTTTTCTGTCATTCACATAAACTTGTATATGTTGCATTTCAGTTTGCCATGTATGAACTTTTGGCCTTATCATTGCACTGCTGCCAGAATCATAATGGTAATATTGATAATAATAACTGTATATTGATAATAATAACTGTAATTCTGTAATTTTCTTGTAAAGTCTATCCATTATCTTCTGCTTGGTGAGTTGGTGAGTCCCCTAACACTTCACCGGGTGCAGGGCAATGTATAAATTGAATTGTAGATGCATTACAGTTTGTCAACATCACGTAAGTAAATAGTTATGTCTGAACATCACATATGATATGCTCATTTGAATTAACATACACAAGTGTGTGTCATTTCACAGTTGCACCAGTATGTCAGAAACATAACTGTATGGCTTTGCGTAGTATGTGAAGCAACAATCATTACTTCCAGGTAATTATGTGTGACAATCAAAATTAAAGACAGTTTTACTGTTACTGTTTATTGTTTGCTTTGGAGCTAAGGACTTTGAAGTCTTTTATTGTGAAGAGTCATGCAATCACAATAGACAGGGATAGACCGGGATACATGTATTAACACCACTGTAAAACCTTCCCCAGGGCAATGTGCAGTGACATACTTGGTATTCATGGGCTTTTTTCACATTCCAGCAAACATGCATATGCATGTACAGCTAGTTTTAAAGGATGGTTTAGTTAAAAACTTAAGTTTACATTCCCCCTTTACATCAAATGCACTCAGCCAATAAACAGTCACATTTGTTACCATAGCTAAATGCTGCAAATGACAGCATTGCTGTGCACAGATAACAGCTAACAGTGATATTAGCATGTTACTTGGACAGGTACAGGCAGGTAATGCTGCTCTATGGAATGCAGAAGGACGTTAGCATGTTAGCAGTAGTAGTGCCTACTCATTCAGTATTCTGAAGCATGAAGGCACCCATGTCCAATTTTTAGTGTGGTGTAGATGTGTGTAGATGTGTCTGTGTGTAGATTTACATTTTCCATAATTCTGTGTTACGTTTGTCGTTATCTTAGCATCACCAGAACGGATTGGTGCCTTTGAAAAAGTCTCAAATGCGATTTATTTGCAGGTACATTTATGCTGAAAGCGTAGGCTGCTAGTTTCTGAAACAATGTTTCTGCTGATCTAAAGCATCATTTTTGGGTGTCAAATTTTTTTTATATTTTTTGAAGTAGCTATCAAAATATTACTGAAGCAGGTAAATTGATTGATTAGCCTAGCTAACTATACTTTATAGCTACAATTATGTTATTATATTGTCATTAAATTATATGGCTGTAAACTTTTTTTTTACCCAATATAATCCCTCTAATGTAGTGGCAGCCAAATGACCCACCCATTCGCTAGGACTCTCCCAATTACTTGTAATGTTAAAATTAGAAGTGCAATACATTCAATCAAAAGTTGAAGTGCGGGCCATATTCTATTCTATTTATAAAATTTATTGCGGGCCAATTAAAAATGGACTGCGGCCCGCAGTTGGCCCGCAGGCCGTAGTTTGGACACCCTTTTTAAAATTTTATAGCCTGAATCAAAATATTTATTTTAGGTATTTGTGAGAGGAGCATAAATAAGCTGAGGCACATTTTTCACCGCGAGTCAGAGCACAAGCATTTCCCCCGCACATTCACATGATCTGCCATTCATATTTTAACAACATGGTAATTCCACACACACCAGCGGAGGATTAGTGGTAGAAGAATGTGTGAAAATGCCCATGTGGTCTCTATAAATAAAGAGCGCTCACCTGAACAACGACCTCACACCTATCACCTCACACCTATCTTTTTAACTTTGCCCTACTGCACATAAATGCTGCAACCAGCACCTTAATATACATGCACTATGTATAGTTTATATATGACCACTGAATGTGTGTGTTAGTTTTTTTTTTCCTTCTTGTTGTTGTTAACCTTTGTGCACTATGAGCCACTGTAACCAAAAGCAAATTCCTTGTATGTGTGGTGTAGCCAACACCTCTGTTTATTCAGTTCTAAGCTCAAAAGTCTTGGCTAGAAATATTTAGTGTTTTTTCAAAGTCTACGTTTAGAGCAGATTTAATCAAAATATAGATTTATGACACTCTTACTGTTTTGACACTGTTGTTGCTGAGTTAGTGCTGAGCAAAATCCTGTGTAACAGTTTGGGAAAAAATGATTTTAGGTGTGTGTAATTTGTAAAAGGTCAAGGCATGTAAGACTACATCAGAGTGTCTAAAACCCCCTCAAACTCCAGAAGGTGAAATGGTATATACATATATAATTTTTGGGCTTTCACGATGTTCTCTAACGTGTGCCTCAGATTTCGTATATCAAAGTGCCATTATCTGTTTAGCATTTAACAGCCCATCAATTGCCTACACAGACTACAAAGATTCAACCAAAGGGCTAATGGCAGATTAAGTACTAATCACAGCAGACTACAAACTCTAGAGCCCCTGATTAAAATGCCTTATTCTCCATCTTTCTGAAGAGTAAATTCCTAACTGTGCATAAATAGCCCTTGTAAATATTAACACAGACATTAACATATTCTCATGTGTTCACAATATATTATCATAATGAATATATTTGTAAAAGCGGATTCAAAAATATCAAATCACTTGTACAGTCTTGTGAAAATCTTAGGTTCCACATCCTTCATAGTATGTAAAAATGCAAAATATACACATAATATACACATGGTTGCACTGTCAGTTCCAAATATACTAGTCATAACGTGACACCTCATTGCCCATAATCCCTTACTTACTGGACATTCTATTAATTAAACCATCTATTACAGCTGTATCAGCACCAAACACAACCCACCCCAGCTTTCCTCTGGCCTCTCAGCTCTGTCGTGTTAGTAATTTATGCAACAAAATGATAATAATCATCAGGTTTCTTCATTAGAAGTTTGTTTAAAGGATCCTGAATAACAAACTCAGTGAACTGAATCGAGTGAGCAGGTGAACATGTACTGCTACACCAAATGCATACACATTATGTTGCTACTAGAGTAAGTGAGCATTCAGCTGCAAGAGACTTGTTTCCACTACTTCTCATGTAATGCATGACTGGAAACTGTTGCACAAACAGGATATGCAACAAGGTTGCTAGAAGCTTACCACAGAGCAACGATAGGGGTCCACGACTCATGCTAACACTGCTAGCATTACAAACTCAACATCAGCATTGATATGCATGGAAATCTCAACATACTCATCAATTGAATAAATTACTACAACACGTGTGTGATTTTTTGGAGTTTGTAATTTTAAACATTTTTGTGCATTTAGTTTTATGTGGTAATATATATTTTTACACGAGTGTCTGTTTAGGCTACTTTGTCCATAATCAAGTAGCATTAAATCATATGTTTTTGACATGCAGCTGATAAGCTTTCTGCATTAATAAATGGTTAAGATCTTTTCACGGTGGTTTGATGTGAAATGCTTCATTCTAGTGAAGCTGTTCTCAGTGGTGGTGATAGGAAGCAGACGTCTGAAGAGTTTTAAAGCCTGTAACAGTTACCCCATGAAAAGCTATTACACGACAGACGTCTTGAGACCTTGTTTGAGACATGTAGGTTCACTGGTGGTTTTACATAATGAATATTAAATGTGTGTACAGTTTTTATTTATTTATTTTTTTCCTACATTATAAATAAACACTGAAGTAATTCAGACTGTGAGTGAACACATAAGGAATCATGTAGTAAACTTAAAAGTGTTAAACAAACCAAAACATGTTTTAGATTTTACTTCAAAGTAGACACACAACTGATGTCTCAAACACATTAAGAGGCAAGGAATGCAAGTCATGACCTCTTGACAAGACACAGCTGTTAACTGAAAGCCATTTCAGGTGACTACCTCATAAAGCTGACTGAGAAAATGCCAAGAAAGCTGAGCAAGAGGTGCCTACTGTGAAAAATGTAAAATATAAACATATTCTGTTTTGTTTACTTGTTTGTTTATTAAATAATTACAGATGTGTTTATTCATAGTTTAGATGACTTTAGTATTAATCTACAATGCAGAACATTTTAAATCATGAAAAACACTGAATGGCCAGAAGGTGTGTCCAAACTTTTGACTGGTGCTGTATTTGTGCTGTAGATATTGTGAGCATGATTCTTTAAGTTTCTCTATAATGAAAAAGTTCACAGCAGAAGACTCTGAATGACTAATGCTTAAATTATGTCAACAGAGAAATTTAAGACCTGATGGATGATGCTGGAAGGTAGCATCAGGACCTTCAGGTGTTGTTTTGCTAGAAATAAGGTCAGAGTGACCTTGCTTAACTACTTGAGGCTTTTTGTTCCCCCTGAAAGAGACTGTATCCTAAAAATGTCCTGGACCGGAAGTGAAAGAGTCATTTTGATCAATAGACAGAGGTCCTGTTTATCGAAGGCTGCCAGTAATGAACACAACTTCCTCTTCAGAATCTGTCAGGCATTGTCAGAACTTTGGCTGGCAGACGCTGTGACGGAACTGTATTGCGTTTCGGAGAGGAAGGGGTGGGTGACGGAGGGGAGGGGCTTCTCAGAAACACTTGTTTGTTTGTCAAATCACAGACAGTTGTGTACTGTTCAAACAATAACTGCGTCTCAGATTGGTCTCAGTCTGTCTCAGCTGCTGCTGCTGATGAGGATAACTGGAGGTGGGCAATATAATCATATCAATACTATGATCAATTCTGTCACAATAACATTTTCTGAGCATATTTATCATTTTTGTTAGTATTTGTTAAGTGTGGTTACACTCTAAAGCAAAAGTTTTGGTTAAACTGGTTTTATAGATGTTTTAACAGATTGTTATTTAATTCTTAGGCCTTTATAATTCTGATTACTCAAAAGAATCATCAAAATAATCAATAGATTCCTCAATTACTAATACAATCGGTGTTATCAGCCCTACTCTCAGCATTTCCATGGGTCTAACCCAGTCTTTATGGGCCTATCATCAGCTCAGGGATGTGTTAATATTCCGTGGCATCTGTCAAGCACCACACTCATCAATATGAGGCTCGGAGGCATCACAAAAATAAAAAAAATCTTTGGTTTTACAGCGCTTTAAACCATGTCGGTGTTAAATGAGGCTTCATAAAACGGCCATTATTTCTGAATTCTCTCGAGGCTTTGCTATAAGAGTGATAGATTCTCTTATACTGCTGATGGAGGTGCATCACTGTGGCCGTAAAGGCCTTTACTGCACACACGCCCAATGATTTCACACAGCATGGGTCACTGCATGCAAAAAAGCAACACATGCCTACTAAACGGATATTACAGCTTGTTCTATACAAATCTCAGACTGTTATCAATACAATATTATTAACCACACTTTCACGGCTTTTTCTAGTGATTCACACAAGCACTGATGATAAAAAGTCTCTCTTATGACGACACAGCCAGCTGAACGAACAATCAGCACTGCAAATGACTAAAAACATTCCTCTAATGTTCAAAATCAAATTGTATTATTTCAAACATTTTGAAATGTTCAAGAATTTTAAAATAACATTCTTATAGCATAACACATAAAACAGTGAAGATAAATAAATAAAACCAGAGTCAAGGTGATGTAAAGTGATTAAGATGAATATTTTTCATGTTTGTATGATTTTATGTTCCAAATAACTTTTTAAACTTCTGTATTGTGTTTCAGTCAGTATCAATCAAAAGTTTGGACACAGCTTCTGTACATTCAGTGGTTCATTATTACGTAAAAATGTTCTGTATTGTAGATTAATACTAAAGTCATCTAAACTATGAATAAACACATCTGTAATTATTTAGTAAACAAACAAGTAAACAAACCAGAATATGTTTATATGTTACATTCTTCACAGTAGGCACCTCTTGCTTAGATGCAGCTTTCTTGGCATTTTCTCAGTCAGCTTTATGAGGTAGTCACCTGGAATGGCTTTCAGTTAACAGCTGTGTCTTGTCAAGAGCTCATGACTTGCATTTCTTGCCTCTTAATGTGTTTGAGACATCAGTTGTGTGTCTACTTTGAAGTAAAATCTAAAACATGTTTTGGTTTGTTTAAGACTTTTAAGTTTACTACATGATTCATTATGTGTTCACTCAGTCTGGGTGACTTCAGTGTTCATTTACAGTGTAGAAAAAAAAAGAAAAAAAAAAACATTGAATGAGAAAGTCCAAACATTTGACTGGTACTTTAGATGTATGCAAATGCACATATTTATAAATGCCATGTACATTTTTATGACATCACAAAAACTAAGAATTTAAACGAGTTTGTTTTCACAGCTACGTTTTCTAATATGGGTTATGTGGACTGAAACATGCAGGAGCAAATTTTTTACATTTAGCAGTGTTTGCATATTATTATTCTCTGTTATTTAAAAAAGTGATGTGAATATCTTATAGTAGAAGATGATGTGATGATATGGGCGTTCTAAATGGAACACATTTGCGTAGCACTCAATCAAAGAGAGGTGACAAAGTTTAAAAAAATTAGGGACTGTGTTGGACTGCCTAACTGACCCAAAGTGCCCTTGAACAAGGCACCTAACCTCCAGACACTGATGAGTCTACTCACCACTCCAGACACAATTGTGCTCACGGACATCTAGCGTGTGTGTACTCAATAGTGTTTGTGTATGTATGTGTGTGTGTGTGTGTGTGTGTGTGTATGTGTGCGTGTGTGTGTGAACTACATGACTGGGATAAAGGTGGTGGTCAAACACCTATGTGTGCACTGAGCACTGAGAGTTGGTTCTCTTCATCTTCAAAGCATTGCCAAAATCAAAGAATGATGAATGCAGGTTTGCTAACATACAGCTTAATAGTCACCTAGTTACAGCAGCAATTTCTGTAAAAATCCATCACCCAAACTTCTCAGAATCTGCCCAGACTACATCTTAATGAAGGTCTTACAGACTAGAACATACAGTGAACTGTAAATAATAAAACCGTGTGCTGTCTGAAGTGTCTTCCTGTAGGTTTTATGTATTTTTATAGTAAATCATACTGTGTCCTAAAGCACACCAGGTCTGTGAGACCTTCATTAACATCGGCATGAGGTTCAGAGAAGTGTGGATGACTGATTTTTACAGAAATGTCTGGGTTATTTAGGTGATTATTGAGCTCTAGTGTTTATTAACAATGTTAGCAGCTCAAGTTCTAAACTAAAGAAGCAATATCTGAACTCCAAACAAGACTGATCGACATCTGAGTTAAGTGGAAATGATCTTTGAGCGTATAAAAGTCAAATGCATGAGAGAAAGTGCTCCAAAGCTAAAGGTCTTTGAACAGCAGCTCTTTGAGAAAACCAGAAGAGGCCCAAGAGACACTGCAGCATGTATAGAGGAAGAGGAAGTTCACACGCCTCTGTGCAGATACTGTCTATTTGACATGTACCATATTGTATACAGTGCAATAACGAGGCGACTGAATTGAATTAATTGAAATATGCTCACAATTTTGGCAATAAAGCACATCATACCAGCACCTCTATTAGCAACATTAGGTAAAGTGAAAGACAATGTTAAAATTATTTCATTTGTTTATGAGGAAATGATGATGTGCACATTAATTCTGCCAGCTGACTGTAATAAAGGGTAAATAAAAAAAGAGGAATTAATGTGAAGGACAGTTTATCGCTTTTGTAGGGCAAGAACAGGATCTACCTTCAACCACATGAGGAGGATGTGGTAAGCGCAAACTGATCAGTAATAACGAATACAAGAGCTGCAGTGTGAGACCTCTCCAAAAGCGCAGTCCAATTAACTGAAAGCCATTCCAGGTGACTACCTCATAAAGCTCACTGAGAAAATGCCAAGAAAGCTGCATCTAAACAAGAGGTGCCTACTGTGAAGAATGTCAAATATAAACATTCTGGTTTGTTTACTTGTTGGTTTACTAAATAATTACAGATGTGTTTATTCATAGTTTGGATGACTTTAGTATTAATCTACAATGTAGAACATTTTTAAATCATGAAAAAAACACAGTTTTTCAGTACTTTTGACTGGTACTAAATATAGTTACATTTGTAATAATCAGGTATGAATAGCAGTCAATTGTAGCTGTAATTTCCTAGTCAAATACTGACCCCAAGTCAAAACTTTTCTTTCACATTTCAGAACATTCAGATCAGATCAACACTTTAAAACACCAGTTGTCAGGAATAACACCACACACCTTATAAACATGGCATATTATCATATATGAGGTTATGCATTAGACACCATTTATACATTTACACTGAACTGTAGGTCGTTGCACTTAATTAATGTTTAAAGTTGTAGAAAAGGGATTAAAAACTTTCCCTGTTCAGCTGCGAACATGTTTCTCTGTATTTAAAAAACAACTATCAAAGTTACTGAGTTTAAAACAGTAAAGTGAGAAAAATGTCTCACCTTTTCTTCCTGTTCAGACTTGTTGATGTGGGTCTCTCTCAAACAGCAAAGCAAATGGTGCGAGCTGTTTTTTCCCCACCCGCATTCACACAAGCCCCGCCTCCAGTGCGCCGTGATTGCCAAATAAATCATACTCTCAAATAACTTCCAGCCAATCAGAGCGTAGTAGAGGCGTGGCTTGTCCGAGTACGGGCGGGAAAAGGGGCTCGAATCCTGAAGTAAATTCAGATCATAACGCTGTCGTGAATTTGCCTGTTTTTTATTGTTTATATTGTATGTGTATATATTTATGTTCAGAATCTTGTTATACCAAATGTGGTGCAAATTAATGAGGATAAAATTAACTTTTTTGCTTAAGTTTTGTGAAACGCTGCTTTACAAAGCTGCTGCCACCTAGTGGACAGATTAAGTGGTGCGTCTCTCTGTATATATACAGCCCTGGAATAGATGGACAGCACTGCAGTTGATAAATGTCCCTGGCTTATGATGTATAGGTCTGTTTTGAGTAAAATTAACATGTTCAAATTTGAGCTGTCCCAAATAAAGATATAGGGGATTTACTTACAGAAAATGACAACTGCTCTAAATAGTAAAGAAGTCGACATAGTCATGATGACTATTAAACAACACAACACTATTGTATTTATTTATTTATGAAGAGTTTAGAAATCAGCATTGGGTGAATTAAACCTGATGTCTTCATGCTGTCCACCAGTGTCACATTACTGTTGGGTGACCAGTCAGCTTTTCAGTCAAGCATTTCAGCTTGATATGATGCTTTGTGATCATCTTCATGACATTGCAGAGGTTTTCAGTGGGGATCAGGTCTGGCTATTGAGCTTAACATTTGGAGACGTCTCTTCATTTTTCTCTGAGTTGTGTCTGTGGTATTGTAGTTTATTGTTTTCATACACTGATACTTGGAGTAGGGCATGATTATGGAGGACCAGTGGAAGTTGATAGTCCACGTCTGTTAAAACTTGGTTTGAATAACATGAGATAAGGGAACAGTATTTGATGTATGGAGGGTTGGGGTGATTTATTTTTGTTACTTTTATGTGAATTTGAGGATTGAGCTTGTGACTTAGCCATAAAGATTGTGTTTTGTTCTGTTTGGGTCTGAAGGTCTCTTAATGGTCCATTCATGTTTGTTTGTAAAATATCAAAAAAGAAAATGTTACAGGACGTTTTAATGTAGCAAATTTTTGGAGGGGGAGGGTGGGACTCGGTGAACTAAGGCACTATGATCTGAGGATTGCAAGTTCAAATCCCAGGTCATGCTGCTTGGCCTGAGAGAGCAAAATTGGCTGTGTTCTCTCTGGGCGGGTAAGAGGGCACTTTCTCCCCAGCACTACTAAGTAATGTTGGCTGTCTCAGTCATTTACCAGGGGATTCTGCGCTTTCCTCCAAGTGTGTTGGCTGCCTAGCGGCAATGTAACGGCAGCAGTTTGAAAAGAGGCGGAGCTTGACTTCACATTTATTGGAGGAGGCCTGTGTTAGTCTGCCCCCTCCTAGAGTCAGAGACATTACAAGTGATAGAGAGAGTCAACAATAGGGCACATCGATTGGTCACCAAACACACTGAGGAGGAAATCGGGCAAAAAAAAAAAAACAATTCAAAGCATTTCTTTTAGCGTATTTATCATGAAAAGTTCATACAAAAAAATAAAAATAATAATTAAAAATAAAAAATAAAATAAAATACAACATAAAAAGCGACTGGTGTGCGTAAATGATGTAGAAGAAATAAATGACATAGTTTTCATACAGAGACAGTATATTTGTGTTAATTCCCATGTCTGCAGTTCAGCTAAAAAGCATATATGGAGGATCAATAGTCTTATTATGTAGTGTATATGCAAATGACTACAGTATAAACAGATGGAAATGAGTCGAGCAGTGAGTGTCTGCAGAATGTGAAGTTAGTGTTTGGTGTGAAACATGAGAAAGGATCGGTGGGGGTGAAGATGTGAAGCCTTTTTCACTTTAATCTCAAGCTTCAGATCAAACAGAGGAGCTGAAACCCAGAGAACAGAGGACGTTTAGCCCCAGGCCACAGCACCAGTCACCACCTGCTCTCTCTCTCTCTCTCTCTCTCTCTCTCTCTGAATCCCCCCCTCTCTCCATATTGTAGAATATATTATATGGGGAAAATTATTCAATCAAATCCAAATCAGTAAAGAGAACACAGCCCCTGTGAGGGCATAATAGCTTAATACTGTGACTATGACTAGCAAATATAGAGTCCTGGTTAAGCATGTCTCTATCAAAATAAATAAATAAATAAATAAATACCCCAAAAAACATCATTTTCTAAAATACGCATGAAATAATGAAAAAAAAAGTTTTCACTTTCACAAACATTACAAATAAATAAATAATTGCATACACACTCACACACACACACACACACACACACACACACACACACACACACACACACACACACACACACACACACACACACACAGAGTTTTGATAACTTAAGTTGACATGTTTAGGTTACATGAAAAACAACCACTTCACAAATGTTCATGTGCACTATTATTCAACCTCAAACCTCAGTACTTGGTTGAGCAACCTCTTGCCTTAATAAATAAGTGATTTCAGTAAGTGCTGACAAGCTGTTGACATCTCTCTCACTGAATCTTTGCTCTGCTCTTCTTGTGCAAAAGCTTCCAGCTCATTGAGGTTTGATGGCGTCTGTGTTGAATCTGCTTTCTTTAAATTTCACCAAAGATTTTCTGTGGGATATAAAATCAGAGACTGTGAAGGGCACTCCAAAATATTCCCTAACCAAGCTTTGCTTGACATGTGCTTAGGATCATTATTAGAGTCCAGTTCTTACCCAGGTTCAGTTTCACCGCAGAAGGTTTATCAATGTTACTCACATTGGTTTGGTATTTCTCTGAAGACGTCATGCCAGTCAAGATGCCAGATCCAGATATCTTCACATCATCACGGAGCCACCTCCATGCTTGGCTGTGGGAACAGTAATGTTTTGGTTGTAAGCTTCACCTTTCTTATGCCAGACAAACTGTAGATCTTCACAGAACTGTGTCCATGTGCAGGACTATTCATTCCTTCTGGCATATTCCAGTCAACCTTTCTTGTCTTTTCTTGTGTTTTTGGTAAAGGGTGGCATACATTATGGAGTCTGACCATGAAGTTCTTGTTTGATACGTGGTCATCTTATGGCTGACACTGACATCTTCATCAGGTCATCCAGTAAGTCTTTTCCCGTAACACAGGAGTTTTTCTTTGTGGTCCTGATGACATAGATGAGGCTCAATTTTGAGCTTTCTCACACAGCCTGGCAAGTTTCTGCTGTGCATTAAGTTTGAACTTCTGTACAATGCTTCCTGTGGGGTCTCTAGGAATGTTCAAGGTTTTGAACATCTTATACTCATTATCCTTTGGTGCAATGAAAGTGTCTCCTCTTTCAGCTTTTGTGACAGCTCTTTACTCTTCACTATGGTAGCAACACATGTTGAACACATCGCTGACCAGTGTTTATTTAGACCCATCAGAGCAGAAGCAAATTAATTGTCATTAGTTTGTTCACAATGGCTTAGTGATGCTTTAACCCAACTTCAGGCAGTAGGTTTTATAATCCACAGTATTATATAAGAGCTGAATATTTACATTCATTGTTTGTTTATTTCTGTATCATTCAATTGATAAAGCCAGATGTAGCTCTGCTGAAGAGTTAACAGTTACTAATCTTAGCTTTCTTTGGGGGTTTAATATTTCTGACCTTATGTTCAGACCCCATTACCAGAAAAGTGGGGACACTTTTTAAAAACACTATAAAAACGAAAATCTGTTTGTTATTTAATTTAATTTAATTTAATTTGTTATTTTAACTTTTATTTAACAAAAGATCAAAGAAAAGATGTTCAGTGTTTTCACTGATGAACTTAATTGCATTTGTTAAATATAAACAGATTTATAAATGAATGCCTGCAACATAAAAGTGCAAAAATGGCATGTGGGCGCACCAGTGCCCACAGCATGGCTGATCTGCAGATATGAGAAGGCACCACTGAAGCTGAGGCACTACATTACATTATTTTGGAGGTATTGTGCCTTTTCCTGACTGAAGTCAAGTCAGGTGGTAGGATCTGCTACTGGTAACCTATAATCCTGCACTACCTGTTGCGAAGTTGAGTTGCCAGTGTTTAAACGGGCCCTCCCACCACTAATTTAAGGGCATCAGCTCAGGAGAGCCAGCATGGCCATCTAGCTACTGGGTAGATGGAACCAAAATGCCTTGGCAGGCAATCCATCTAGGACAAGAACAGTACAGACCAACACCTACAGATTACGCCCCAACCTGGGATATTGCCCCTGGCCTGTGGGGTAGGTTTTTGAGCCAGAGGCTCAAATGTGATGGACACTCCAATGTAACACATGACTCAAGGACTCATTGTCACCACCCCAGTTTGCTAGGCCATGGCAGATGAACCCCGAGTGTAAAGGGTGGGGTCAGATGTGCACACACTGTCCTTTACCTAAAAACTCCATTGCGGAGGACTGAAGGACACATCTTTACACACCCACATCCATGACAACAAACAAATACATTTATCTAAGCCCTGTAATGATGGGGTGGAAACAGCAGATGAGGATGAAGCCACAGTCTGAATCCTACATTTAGGCAGTTCAGGACTTTGGTTGCCTGATGTTGACCCGGAGAAGACAACATCACTTATTGTCCAAGCAGTCTTCTTTAGGGATAGCACTGCTCGCTTCACATGGAGAGGGGTCTTGCAAGGTGGCCTAAACAAAGCTCATGAAGAGGAGAATCAGACAACTGTGACGATGGACAGTTGAGAAGCTCAGGTCATGTATACAACAAGAATGAGAAAACATTTCATGGCAAAATTGCAACAATTGGATGGATGGATGGATGGATGGATGGATGGATGGATACTGTCCTGTATTTGAGTCAGAAGCTGCTGCTTACTTACAGTTAAAGCTGTTCTACTTTTGACTCACGTCAGTCTGAGTGGTCCTGTCAGCTGGCTCCTGTCAGAGTAATGTGATCTGTGTAATGCCGTCTAAACCAGCATCAATCACATTCATCTGAGCAGGGAATTAACTGTAAGTGCATTAGGAGGACAAGCAACTCCTCATTGTTCCACACAGCACATCAGTCATGTGTATGCAGTGAACTGCAGAAAGTCTGTAACATTACACTTCAGTGTGTTTGTCCAGAATAGTTAGAATTTAACAGACACAAGTTGATGAGTTAACATTCACTAAACATTTTAATACTGAAGACACCCAAGTGACAGAAAAAATACTGACCCAGTGACAGTCTCAGTACCTTTTTCCTGAAATTTTCCTGAAAATCTCACAAGTATTTGTTGTTTCAGAGATAGTCTGATCCAGTTGTCTGACCATAATATAGTCCTTATTACTATTAATATAGTCCTTGTCAAAGTCCCTCAGGTCTTCATGTCTGCACATTTCTCCCACATCCAACATCCAAGAGAACGGACCGTTCTATTACAGGCCAATATATCTCAGACCTGCACATGCACTGCTATGAGAGCATCAAAATGATTCTCTTCATCTGTCAGTGGCATTAACATTGGCTGAAACTTATATTTACATTATTTACATTCCTGCACTTTGTATAAATGATGTTACAGAGGTGGTGAAAGTAGCTTTAGGATTCTTGTTCAAGAACTATTAATGCTAAAGTTCCTTCCATTTAGGAAGTTCATTGTAAATATAAGATGGATGGAGGGACAGACAGACCTGCACCATCATAGTAATGTCCAAAAACATTGTGCATTTGTATTAGTGCTACATGCTTACTTTGGCTTTACAGAATGATGGTGTTTTGGGCACTTCAGT
>BRDA01070135.1:0-15844 GCA_036984385.1 Crenuchus spilurus
AATAAAATATTGACATTAGCCATCTCCACATCATTGCATTCAGTTTTTATTCACAATTTGTTTAGTGTCCCAACTTTTTTGGAATCTGGTTTGTAGGCTGTGACCGTCTATAAGATAAGTTTTCCCCAGTAAAGTGTTACCAAATGGTTCAATGAATGGCTGGTTGGTGTAAAACTTTATAAATGGTTAAGTCTAAATGTTTATGAAAATTACATTATACCTCAGTTAATTATGACCCTGCAATTTGATTGGCTGAGAGAAGTTCTAGGAGTGCTGACAGAGACAATAACAGTGCTCTGATCAAAGCTCTTTAAATATTACTCCACCACATACATGTAACCTACCAATTCGCTTCTACCAGCAGCTTCACAGAGTTAAAAGCTGAACTTAACAGTTATATGAATGAACCTCCAATCAGCTGTGAGTGGTATATTTAATGACAGATGCACAGTTTACACCAGCAAACATCATCTTTAACATCAGTATATCTGTGTTTATTGTTTTTGTAATAAACAATTATAGGTAAATAATGATCCTCGACTATTATGACAGAGGCACACAGTCTGATGATGTTTTAGCAGTGGAGTGTCTGATAGAAACACTATTTTATCTCACAGAATGTTGATACATTTTTATTTACTCTATTGTTTATCGTAAAATCTAACAATAAATAATGAGAACAACTGTGGTATGATCAAAATAACACTCTTTAGTCATGCTATAATGTGAGATCTGATATGCGAGATCTCACGTTACAGTACTCCTTCTCGTGTATTATTACTTAAATGACCCAGAATTGTTTAGATAACAAAATGTGGCTTTTCTTTGCTCCACAGAACTCTTTGTGACACTCCGTTTTTAACAAAGAAATCGCCTCGTGTTTATTTCTGCAGTTGGCAATTCTTCTGCCAGGCTAGGATTTAGTGGATTAGTTTGTAATAGCCTGATCTTAGTGTCATTATTCCCTGTTTTTAAGGTTTCGTTTTCTTTGTTACTGTCAAGCACAAACAGACATGCAGTAAGGGATTTAGCTCTAACAGGATCCTGATGGGGGTTTGACAGCACAATGTGCCTTGGATCACGTTGCTCTTTTCAAGACAAAGAGAATTGTGAATGATTTTTCAAATCATCTGGAAGTTACACATTCCGTTGTACTACATGAGTGACCAGCTTTAAAACAGAATCCACCTTCAGACATGACAGCCAACATACAAACTAGACCAGTGAACTGGTTTACAACATGATCGACCATCATAACCATAATTCTGTGTCGGGCAGATTTACACTTGTGCACTGCACAAGGATGACAGTGACACAAACAGCCACACACAGACACACACACACACACACACACACACACACACACACACACACACGGGTGTGGCTGAAATGGCTCCCTATTTAACATCAGAAGCGCATCTCTGACCTACTAATATCAAGACATGCCAACAGCTGCTCATTTGACTGTTGTAACCATCTACTGTGAACACCTGGTTTGTTTAATTTACTTAAAGTGCACCTTGGCCGTCAAAAGACTGCTGAGTGCCAATACTGTCTTTTAACAGTATCCAGCTGAAGACGAGCCCCTGGCTGGACAAAACCCCAGAGACAGGCCTGTGGCTGGACAAAGACCTGCAGAGATGTCCCTGGCTTCAGGTGTGTTTTTAGTTCTACTTAGTTCAAAATAATCTCTACCTTTTATTTGGAAAGTAAAGATATTTATCTTATTTTATTTGGAGGTTTGTGAATAGAAATGTTTGTCCTATAACCTAGCACATATTTTTATGTTGAGAGGTAAAAGTTTCCATTAAAATAAAAGCTGAATATACATGTTTCTGTATACTAGAGCTGGGCGATATGGGCAAAAATTTTATCACAATAAATTTTTCTATACTGATCAATCTCGATAATTATTACAATATAAAATTTTCTAACACTGTCAGTTTTTAAATACATGACTAAATACACAAAATGTTACTACTTTAAATATAAAAATGTTTATTAGAAGAACATAATATACAAGAACACAGAATGCAAATTACTCAAATACACAGTTAAAGATTTCGTTGGAACTAAACTTAGTAAATTTACATTTTGATTCCCCTGCCCAGAAGAGGGGAATCAAAGACCTTCGCCTTTGTTTTTTTTGTCAGGGCTGTCTCTACTTGCCATCTTCGCATAACTTGCTACTGTTTAAATGCACTCCTACAACAGAGCATGCAGTTCAGTGTGAAGTCTGATAGTGTGCTGCGTGATTAAGGTGTAACCAGTGGAGGCGCTGGTGAGGAAGATCCATCTAACGAGCAGCAGTATCACACTTCAGAACTCACTGTCAAGCTGCTTAGACATGAAATTGAAACAAACGTTAATGCTTATCAAATTCTATTGTCCCGGCTTTCCCTCGTTATTGAGGGAAAAATTATCGTGAAACAAATCTATATTGTTTTTATCGCCCAACAATACTGTATGCTATGATTTATGATACCTAGAAATAAAGATAATCAGAAGTGGCCAAAGTGGGTACCATATATAAAAAATTTGAAATAACAAAACTGAAGTTTGTTAATCACATGAAAAAGCCAAGAACAATACAGGCAAACAGACCTTCTCAAGAGTTCAGCCAAACAGTTCCCAAAAGTTAAATGAAAATGTTTCATTAGCAGCTTATAAAACATCTTCAACTAAAACTTTATTACCCGGTCTGCCTCACAATCTAGCAGAGCAGCTCTGTGAAAGAACCTGATTTTGTCCAGCCAGATGTTTTCTTTATTTTTCATCTACTTCTTTGATTCGAGTTATTATTTGCAGAGCTGAAGGATGTATTAGGGCAGGGCTTTCTTCCTCTCCACACAGGGGAACAGGACTCCATGACCTGACTTCAAAGCAGCATCGTCCAAAGGAACCGCAGCAACCACTCGAGAAGAACTCGAGAGAAATCCTCTTCTGCACATAGTGAAGTAGGCTACTGTAAGTAATAAAAAAATTCCTTAATTTCTTCTTGAAAATGATTACATGGAGAAAAGTGATTTAATAGCCTACAAATGGATGCTTGTATGTTTCAAATGCAGCCATGTGAGTTAAAAAAGGGATGGAGAACAAGATGGAAAGGTTGGCATTTTGATGGATGTGGTGTACCATACAGCACTGATTAAAATGCTAGTACTTCAGTTTTGACAAAGTTCTGCTGGAAGCAGATTAGGCTTAAGACTGTACTGAGCCTGACTGTGTCAGCTCCACTGCATCAAATTAGTTTAGTCTTGTTGTGTTTAAAAGCTGCTAGCTGTGCTGCAGTGAACTGAATGTGTGCTTAGCGTTGAGTAAGACTGGACAATATCTAAAAGCAATCAATTTCATATCTTATCAAATATCAAGATAACTGATAACTGCTGGAGAAAATTCAGACTACAGTCCATGCATGTGATGTAAATACAAAAAAATCTGTCATTTTTGCCAAAGTCACTATGGAATTCAGCTGCTAATGTTCTTGGAAGCTATGAAAAATTACATTTTCACAATGTCACCAGCACACTTTATGGAAAATGCTGAGAATTTTCTGAAAACGTGAAATGTGCCACTGTGTGTAGCACAGCTGTCTACCAGGACATTTTAGAGAACTTCATGCTTCCCTCTGCTGACAAGGTTGATGGAGATGTGGATTACATTTAACCAGTAGGAACTGGAACCTGCCCATCACTGCCAAAAGTACCAATATCTGGTTTAATAACCACAGTATCACTGTGCTTGATTGCTCAGCAAACTCATCCCAAGAGAGACAAACCCAACAATGTAGATGAGCTGAAGACTATCAAAGCAACCCTGCCTTCCATAACACCTTAACAGTGCCACAGGCTAATCACCTCCATGCTGCACCACATTGATGCAGTAATTCATGCAAAAGGAGTCCCGATGTTTCGTCAATCTTAGATATGAAAATGTGAAACTTGCCAAGCTGTGATGTGAAAACGTTAAATTTGAGAAACCAATAACAATTTGGCTCCTCTTACTGTGGTATAAGAATAAGAAGCAATTAGAATTAACTCCGCCCTTATCTTAATATCTCCTCCCATAGCCCGAGAACTCAGGTATGCCATTTGATTTGTTTAGAGAGAGCTATGTAGGGAAGCTTGTGTACAGAACAGATCCTGTACATGTGTGTGAATCATTTTATGTCTGCTTTTTCAAACTGGGTCAGTACAACACAGGACTGTAAAAACAAAACTTCTGCGCCAGAATAATATAGACTGTCAAGAGGCAATGTAGATGAAAGAAATGTAAGCATTTCTGTAGATTTCTGCTGAAATCTGTATGTATTGTGGTGATTCTGCTGTGTTTGAAGTTTTAGCTTCTTATTCCAATCTCCTGTTCAACCTTATATGTTGCATTTAGGTGCCTACAAGTGGAGGGGGGAGATGATGACGGTGTTTAATCCTCATTGCCTGAAATGTTCCTACTGAAGAGAGGGGTGGAGAACAGGTACTCAAACCAGTCTTTATGAATAGAGCTGTTCAAAAAAAGAGTGACAATGGATGCTGTGGAGCTTAATCAACAATGTATTGCGGCCAAAAATGTGACATCTCATTAAGACCCCATAGGAACTGTTAACATGCAGAAAGGTAAAACATGTTCACATAACCTTTTTACTGAGCTGTTTAAAATTAAATTGGTCTTCTCTACATCTGTCAAGCTGTCCTTTCCCAAAATGGTAATCATCACCTTTAAATTATCATGATCATGCTCATCCATCATTGTTAAAAAAAGTAAACTAATGTACACTGAATTGAATACAACTGATCAGCCAAAACATGCTTGGTTTGCTTCTTAAGTCTAATGTAGTTTGCAGGAATGGATGATAATATTGAAATCACATCAGTATCAGGAGATATTTGTAGTAAAATGTATGAGCGCCTGAGAAATTTGTCAAAATAAAAATTTGAAGTTTCAAACATATTTAATAACAATTATTTCACTACAGAAGAGAGAAATGTTTAGGCTACTCTGGGTTGCTGTGCTTTGATTCACTATATTTTATTTGACTGCAATTCTTCTACTTTTTTGTAATTTTTGTAAATTTTCTCTCCTTCCCAATGTGGTAGTAGCCAATTAACCAATCCCATCCACATTTGGAGGGTGAAGACATGCACATAAATCCTCCACTGCGTGTGATACAGCCACGTCCTCTTTTCGAACTACCGCTTGATACACCATCCCTGGGGAACCAACGCGCTCAGAGGAAAGTGCAGGGTCTCTAGTTTAGAATGGACCAATCAGTAGACACCCGCACCAGAGGACATTGCAATGTGTGAGTGATGGGGAGAGTGAGAGTGCCATCTACCTGCCCAGAGAGAGCACTGCCAATTTTGCTCTCTTGGGCCCCGGCTGTAGATGGCAAACAGCATGACTGGGATTCGAACTCGCAATCCTCTGGTCATAGTGTCAGCGCCTTAGCCCGCTGAGCTGACCCATTTTACTGCAATTCTAAGTCTATGACAAACCACTGGTCATGCCTGCTTTGTGGAGCAAAACCACCACAAAGTAAAATGACATGGTATGACACAATATGGTCTGGTTCATTTAAATGGGCAGTTTGAAAGAACTGCTTGAGGAAAAAGAGCCAAACTTTCTGACACTGCCTCGCTCATGCACATCAACAGAAAACAGGTTATGGATGATAAATGTCATGCCGTGTGAGCAGTAGAGTGATGATGATATGTCAGTCAAGTAATATCTTCTTGGCATTATCTATAAATCTAACAAAATCATAGTTCATAGTTAAAAGCAACAGTAGCTCATTCTCTATCCTGATTTTTGTCCAAAAGAACAGAAGGTCTTACTCATCAAAATGATGCTATTAGTTTCCTTTTTTTCTTTTAAATAAATATGTAATCCAACCACAAACTATTCCTTTAACTGACACAGCCCAGCAAGTCATCACTTTAGTTCTGTACAGTGGTGAATTTGGCCCAAAATCCCAAGTGGTCCATTTCAAAACAGAAAAGTGTGCCAGAAAAACACAAGAATCATTGAACTCCCTGCTTTCAGGGCAGCGTTTCGGGAAAGTGAGCGTTATGTTTTCTCTAATGCGGTAATTAGGAGGGCACAAAGCGGTGCAGGCGAACGAGGTGGGGACGTTCGTGTTCAAAGCTTTGTTGTGAACTGTGGCACGCTCTCTTGGGTGGGGGAATTGGCACCCAAGCGGCCCCCGCTGCGTCCGAGTGAGCCAGCCTGCCAACTGGGCCATCTGGCAGAGTGTGCCCCGTGGGCGTGAACCGGCAAAGTCCCACGGCTGGGGAAGGGGCATTTGTAGTCTTCCTGGCACTGCTGCCAAGATCCCTCACTCTCTGTCCCTCTCTTTTTCTCTCATCTCCTTCCTTTCCCAATGCCATCTCTGCCACTTTGCCAAAAAAAAAACCTGATTTCTCTGCTAAAACAAAAGAGAAGGGCACTGAGAGATGTGATCTCAAACATAGAGCTGGGCTGAGAACATCAAAATCACTAACATCTTATATTGTCAATCGGCCAAAAAAAAAAAAAGCCTTAAGAGCAGTGATCTAGAACACAGCAGAACTAATTTCACTCTTAAAAGAAGACAAATACCAGAAAGCACAAGGGGACACTGTTAAATCATGACAAATCTAAAGCCATGCCCCTAAGCTATCTTGTGTCTTTGGTGCTTGTGGTGTCTGTCGCTGCTGTGAAGCTCAAGCTTAGCTCAGCCCTTCGCTGTAAAAAAAGAAATCTGCATTACATCAAGAGTCAAATATCTCTCGTGCCAATTTTCATACTCCCTTCGGGATGTTTATGAGGACAGCCAGAGGACAGAACACTCAACAGAGAGTGTCCCCAGAAACAAGGACACCTCGTCATCTGAATCAACTCTGTCGGACTTCTTACAGCACTGCAGAAGTATTCAAGTGCCCAGGACAAGAGAGATCAAGGCAAACATGCAGAGAAAAAAAAAACACCAGAAATCTCCTGGACGTGACCGACAACCAATTGACTTAGTTTTTGTCATTTACATGTTCTTCATTTTTCTAGGACTGTCATGATGAATGATTGACTTGATTATAAAATTGAATTTTTCTAAAATTTGTGCATGATTTAATACAAACAACAGCTACCAATAATTCATTAAAAATTAAGAAAATGTATCAAATGCTGTACTCACTCTTGACTTGCAGTGAGTGTTTTTTTGTTTTGTTTGTGTTAAAGAACAGCATGGGAGATATTTCTTACCCACTGTACTAAGGCTCTACAACAAGTCTATACACTGAAGACAGTACTGATTTTCTGCTGTTTCACCTGTAATGAAACCCATGTCATATTTTAATAATTACTAAATGAAATACATTTTTGGCTGAAACCAAAGAAAATGAAACATTTGGCTGAATACTGAACACAATTATTCATTTATATAAATCATAAAATTAGTAACTAAACTATTTCCCAAAATAAATGTTGTAGTTTGTCTGGAATTAATGTCTGTATTTTAATAAGTTGGTTTGGCATCATTAGATTTAATAACATGAGTTTAATTAATTATTCTTTTATATTTGTAGATAAAACAAATGTTAGAAAAATGACAGAAGACATAATGTAAGCCACGTGGATGTTTTGTGTTTGAATTGAGTGTTATGGGGTACAGACACTTAAACACTTTACATTTCTTCCAGTAATTGCGAGATGGTCCCTAACACTGCAGCCGCCGGAGCAAACACAAAGCTAAGCAGCTGTATTCAGGCTTCATCATAACAAGTGCAGTTTAATAAACGTTGTGGTTGTAGTTTGTTGTCTTCTTCCATTCCACCACCAAACTGATGAATCTGTGATTTGTTAACTGATGAGGAAAGGCGGAATTCTGAATGTCAAATGAGTGTCTAATATTAAACTAACTGTTCCATAGTAATGTTATGCTCTGTGATCGAAAACTAGAAAAAGATAGTGTCATAAAAAAAGTCATTATTCTTTGTAAATTATTCCGTCTTTTTACTTATTTTCAGCAAATATAATGGGCAATTTTGCTTGCCAAATGTTTGGTGCATCACTAGTAACTACTGTATTGTTCTGTGGATACACACATCATAATCTGCTACTGTCGCTGCACTTTAGACTTTAAATAATACTGACATTACCTGTTATATTAATACTATTTGTAAACTAAACTGCTTCATAACAATTACTGCAATACCTGTTCTTATGTGAATGAAAAAAAAAATCTTTTCTATATGCTTATTTGTATATGTTAATGCACATTTAATTCAATTCACTCAAATTCAATATCCATCCCTCCCACACCTCCCTCCCTCAGGGCTTTACCAGTTCCTTAAGTCAAGGTTGAGGTCATTAGCAAAACTAGTTCCTGACTACCTAGGATTGGAATATCTAAGCATGCTTGGCCTACAGCACACATCACTGCAGGCAGGGTCATTTTTAATAAGTATGTGGAGCTGATTTACGGCTGCTTCTTATAAGCATTCACCACTTGTAAATTTCACAGGAGACAGTCAGGATTTTCCAAAGGAAGAATTACCAGAAGCACAGCCGACGTTCCGTTGGGTCGGAAGAGCTCGATGGACATGTCTGGAAACATGCGGCCAATTCTAGATATCACATCATCCACGTACCTGTAGAAAAGGAACAGATTCAGTTCACACATTCATAAAGCTGCTGAGCATTCACTTCAGTGGGGCATGATGACATGATTGTCACTGTTAGAAAGTCAATCACTTTTCATTAAGGCAACAATATTGAAAAAACAGTTTCTTTGTATTCAATACTATTGACATGCTCATGTCAGACTGGTAATGTATTCCTCAGATACGTACTGAATCCAAACCTGATTTGTAACATGTGAGTAATTCTCTCTCTACATTTCTGCAAGCTATAGTAGAAGTCCTTGATTAATCTATGGGCAATCATGAAGGTACTGTTTAAAACACACGTACACTTAAAAATACAGAGGTTTTCATCTGGTTCTTTCACAGTTCAAGGAAAAACAGAATTTTAAATGTCTTTAAATTAAACAAAATGTATTATTTATTTATTTAAAAAAAAGGTTCCATCAAAAATAATATTTAGAGATGCACCAATACGAAACTTTCAGGTCTGATGCAATAACAGATGATTAACAGCTGATTATGGCCAATACTGAGATCATACAAATAGTTTCAATGTAAATAATTAATTGCAACGTAAAGTTAATTTTATGTAAAATTCACACAAAATTCATTATGCCCACCATTGCCCATTACAGTAAGTCAATGAGTGGCCAGCAAAAGATGTTGTAGGGTTCAGAAGAAGGAAAATTCCCACTGTACAAGCTAAAAACAAGACACTTTTTTTTTTTTTAAGTCAATCACTGGCAAATAATATATTGCCAGCTGATAAATCATATATCCCTAATATTATTTACACATTCCACTTACCTCAGCTGTCTGGAGAAGCCATGTTTGGAGCATCATTTTTGCTTATTTACAACTTGAGCTGCAAAGCACTAGAACTCAATAGTCACCTAAATACTCTAAAGTCAAACCTTGGTTATTGTTTGCTTGGTTATCATACAATTCTTTTATCTTTGACTTTTTTCGCTACTCTTATTGTTCATCTGCTGGGTTTTTGTTGGCGTACCCATGTGACTCAACTCTAATTTTGCAAAAACAAAGCATCCACCCACGCATTCATCACTCACCCACATGTTCATCGTTCATTCTGGCTTTGTTTCTCGTTGATAATGGTCAAAACAAACTAAAACATCACACTAAAGCGACAATTCACAGCGCTACCGTCTGACAACGGATGCAAAAAAAAAATAGCGGCTGAGAACGGCTGGGCCACACTGGCACGCTCTAAAATGGAGCGTAATCCTTTAAGAGTGATATTAAATGTTAATTTATCAATTTCATTAGTCTTTTGTATTTACTTCTCATTGTTTTCATGGCCTAGTGGTAAGGATCTGGTCTTGTGACCAGAAGGTTGCTGGTTCGATCCCCAGACAGGACATGACTGAAGTGCCCTTGAGCAAGGGCCCCTAACCCCCTAACTGCTCCATGGTTGCCGGTGGATAAGGGCTGCCCACCGCTTCGGGAACACATTCTCACAGCATAGTGTGTGTGTGTCTGTGTGTGTGTGTTTCACTGCACGAATGGGTTAAATGCGGAGGTCAAATTCCGTTGTGTGAAAAATCACATTGGCTAAATTGGTTGATCTTAATCTTTTTGTTAATATTTTGCAGTGTCTAGAATTTTTTTTTTTGGATTTACATTATTAGTTATTGTTCGTTTCAGTTATCACCAGGAACTTTAGAATGGATTACTGATGATAAACCCCAGTTCCACTGTAGTTGTTTTTGTTGAAACAAACTGCATGATTGCCCTACATAATGCTGTGTACTAAAATGCAAAGACTAGTCTGTATAACCTTTAGTTAGATCTGAACATTGAGTGTTTGGAAAGACGTTTTTTTGATGTATAAGTTCAGTGACTATTGAGTGTTTGTTAGCACTGAGAGTCTGGCAGCTACGTTTTAAAGTTCAATAAATACATTTGGATTCCAAATATGCTTTGGTTGACTGGCAACATATCAAAAAGATATCAAAGTATAATTTTACTTCTTTAAAAATGCTCTTTTTATCTCATTTACACAAAGAGTTAATGAAAGATCTATGCAACAAAAGGTCCAAAGGCTTCTTCTATGGCATCCCTCAAAGAACTTCTTAATCATTAAATACATCAACAAGTTCCATAATACATAGCTCCTGAAAAGAACTAAACAGTAGGAAAAAGTAGGAAAAATTTAATTATGCTAAATTATGACAGTGCCCTATTAGCACTCCATGGTAAAGGCGGAAATTCACTGGATGCTCGCCATCACCTTCACTGTCCAGAGGTGAATGAGCATTTAAAAACCAGCCCAGAGTTGTTGAACTTGCTCGTTAGACATCAGAACGCTTGGAGTTGGAGAGCCAAAGCCTTGAGCCATCCCTTGAGTCAGCAGAACCGCCACCAAGAAGAGTCACCCTACATGTATTGGCGGGTCAATGCTAATAAGGGTTTAATGAAAATCTCCTTTGCCATCAGCTATCAATAGACTTGAGGGACTGCTCCCGCACACAAAAGGGGAAAAAAAATAATTCATTAAAGAAGTGCCGGAGAGAGGTTAGTCAGAGTGGGAGGATTAGTTTAAGAAGTCATTTGAAAGTTATAAGGGCAAAATATGCTGTCTCTCTACTCGATTGTCGGTTCAGAGAACATACCCACGTGAATAAACACCCAGCTCCATTAAAATCCCATTCTGACTGAGGAAGGTAGTGCCCATAATGACTCGTTTGTGTCTTCTCATCTAGCCCCGGATGGCAATATCAAAAGCAAGCAGAAAATGTACATCATCTACCATTTGTAGACGATTTCCCTGGTGCATCTCCTAACTCTTTAATTTCCTGACTTGAATTGAATTACAGAGCATTAAATATTCAAGCAAGTTCACCATCATGTCTTATGTAAGTTATACATATATTCCCAAGACTTTACAACAGAATACGCAGCAGAAGTGGAGTCTTTGAGAATTGCCACAAGAAAAAAAGTGAAGACAAGTAAAACCCTTCAGTTACTAGATACTGACAAACTTGGATTCATTACTCAAGTACATACCCAAGTCTTCTGTTTGCTTAACCATTCAGATTATTAATTTGTAGCATTTTTAGGTATGTTTCTAAGCTCTCTCTAATTTTTTTTGGGGAAAAAAGAACTAAATCACCACTAAAAAAAGAGAAAAAGTCCTAGATATTTCTATAGTCTTTCAGTCTGCCAGACTGTTAATATTCTTATGTATAATAGGCAGTTTATTGGCAACAGAAGAGCTTAAAGGTAATTGAATGGAGTGTGCAATTACATCTCAATTGGCAACACAGAGGGGAGCCATTTGGTTACAAGACAAGACTTGTTGTAATAACCCAATTTTTTGGGAGAACTCGGTCTCAAGAGTGCAACCTGCACCAATCTCCATGCATAATAACTCATCAGCACTGCATTAAGCATCAAGGCTTTCAGTTGGCGTTGATTGTTTTTTAGAGCAATGTTTGCATGTGATAATGGAGTTCATAGTCAAAAATGTCAACTTTTGCTAGAGGCTTGAAATATATATTAAAGGAACATACTGCTGTTCTTTGGTATTTTACTAATAAAGTTTTGTTAAATTATAACTATGGCTATGAAAATACGGCTATAACTTGTGGAGTTCCTCAAGGTTCAATTCTTGGACCCCTCCTATGCACACACTTAAATGCAACAAATCCATCAGATGGCAAAATTACTTATCATAGACGACAACTTCTCAAATGGTTATTGTGCCAAAGAAAGTCTGCATCAATGCTTAAGATGTTTTCCTCCAGTCAAATAAAGAAAAAACAAATTAAATTTAATCTCTGAAGAGGACCCAGCAACACATGCCTTTATACTGCAGGTTGGACTACTGTCTATTTGTCTATTTAATGGTTTTTTCAAAAGATATTTTGTACTAGTGCATCTCCAAAGTAAAATATGAAAAAGCTCATAGTTCATAATGTAATGCAGAAAAGTAAACTCTCATGTTTTATATTCATTACATGTAAAATGACAGTTCAAGCCTTTTTTTGCTTTAATGTTGATAGTGTTTGAATAGTAATTTACTAAAACTCCAAATGAAATATTTTAATCATTTGAAATTCTGCATTTCTGCTGGATTTTCACAATATTAACATTGTTCATGCTGCACTGTAGGTTTGATTAAAATGCACTGGTTGGGATGCTCAAAACAAAAGGCAACTGAGAACATTACAGTCCCTAATTGCTGACAGTTACAGAGCTGATTTTAAAGCACTAGACCTTGGTCTAAAAGTACAGAGCCTCTAAGGTGACATACTGCATAAATAAAAACAATATGTGACCCCGCCAGGGAAAACCAGGCCAAAGTCACTGGGCAAATTGAGATATCGTGTCAATATTGTGTCACTGACATTAGCGACAAAACTTAGCCACTCGGTATTATTGCTGTAAATGAAAGATAACAGTCTCAGATATCTATCGGAGTACATATTTTGATCAAAAACAAAACTTAAATTCACAAAACAAATTTTGAAATAATTTGACCTGGTTTTCCCTGGTGGTGTCACATACGTATGTGGTCATGAATTAGTAAGGCATGGGAACTTGACAGTTAAGTAGGTTGTAGCCATGCGTTAATTATCTCATTCCCACACCTTAGTAAAATGTGGCCACAACTTAACTACACTGTTGTCACACATCATGGTCATGCATCAAGATCTCATTCCTATGCCTTACTAATTTGTGGCTGTGGAATGTCACCTTAGGGGCTCCATATAAAACGTATCTAATGGTTATGGACCAAAATACCGGTCAGATTTAACAGACTTCTCTGATTAGTCAGGATTGATCTGTTGCAGATTCTGAACCAAGCATGTTAAAGATGCACATTTAGCTCTAATCTTGCCCAAAGCCGAAACCCACTGCCACTCAAATTTCGATTCAAAATTGGAAGGCTAAAATCTAAAACTTTCCGCTTTTCTGTTTAGGCTTCACACTTTGTTTAAAATGTTTATGTAACTATTTTTAGTATATTAGGTTTTTATTTATTTATTTTTAATGAAAAACACTTTGAATTGCTTCAGAGCATGACCTACCCTTGTATTTCCTTGTCTTAACATCACGTATCAGGCAATTTGATATCTTCACTGAAACGCAGGTAGATCTTTCTCAAAGCTGAGGTTGAGCTGAAGGCACCACATGGGCAGAGCTGGCAATGGATTCCCCCCCTCGCCCACTTCCCTCCTTCAGGCTCTGCCATAGGCTCCTCAATTAGCATATTTTTAATTGCCTGCTGCCCAACCTCTCACTACACAATCTCACATGGTAAGCTTCAACCTACAAGCCAAATTTACGTATGGAGTTGAGGCAAGCAAACACTCCTTTATCTGCTGACTTTGTGCCTGTAATACCACAGCTGCTTGTGAAATAGCAAATTAAGGATAATGTCAGGACATATGTTAGAACTAGTCTCTGTTCACAAGTAAAACAGCCACAAAAAGCAGATAACATTATCTAAAAGACAATTTCCAGGAGTTTAAATATTGGCTTGTGGCTGTGAGAATCATTAAGCTCCCATTTTTATGTTCTGGCACCGATCCGATTCTCCAGTATCGGTACCACACGGATACTAGAATGGAAGGCTGGATTGAAAAAGCACAAATTTGAATGAAAAGTAGGTCATATAACAACACATCAATATGAGAACAATTAGGGAAGTATTACCAGTCCTTATTGCCAACCTATCCCCTCAAAGTCCATCTTTATGCTCAGGTACCTAATATTTTAAATGGGGAGGCAACTATATGTCCATATGATTGTGGACACCCTGTCTAATGAATGCACTCAGCTACTTTAAGTGCACCCATTGCTCTCACACACACACACACACACACACACACACACACACACACACACACACACACACACACACACACACACACACACACACACACACACACACAGTCAACTCCCTGTTCAGAAGCACTGCCAATAAAATAAAAGCAGAGCAACATGAATTCCTAAAAAACGGTATTATCAAGAGGTACAGTGATGCCTGAAAGTTGAAATTCTTTAGAATTTTCTATATTCTGCATAAATATGATTTTCACACAAGCTCTAAAAGTAGTTCAAGAACAGGTATCTATCAAAGTTTGCACTTCACAACACATGATGGTGGACGTGTATCATGGCACAAACTGAGGAGATTTATGAGGACCTCAGAAAAAGTTGTTGATGCTCATCAGGCTGGAAAAGGTTACAAAACCATCTCTAAAGAGTTTGAACTCCACCAATCCACAGTCAGACAGATTGTGTACATATGGAGGAAATGCAAGGCCATTGTTACCCTCCCCAGGAGTGGTCGACCATCAAAGATCACTCCAAGAGCAAGGCGTGTAATAGTCAGCGAGGTCACAAAGGACCCCAGGATATCCTTTAAGCACCTGAAGGCCTCTCTCACATTGGATAAAGTTAATGTTCTTGAGTCCACCATCAGGTGAACACTGAACAACAAATGGTGTGCATGGCAGGGTTGCAAAGAGAAAGTCACTGCTCTCCAAAAAGAACATTGCTGCTCATCTGCAGTTTGCTAAAGATCACGTGGACAAGCCAGAAGTCTGTTGAAAGAAAGTTTTGTGGACAGATGCAACCAAAATAGAACTTTTTAGTTTAAATGAAAAGTGTTATGTTTGGAGAAAGAAAAACACTGCATTCCAGCATAAGAACCTGTATTGATGCATCTGGGACAGGATGGAATTCAATGAATTCTGAATGATATCAGAGAATTCTAAAGGAAAATGTCAGGACATCTGTCCATGAACTGAATCTCAAGAGAAGGTGGGTCATGCAGTAAAATAACTCCTAGCAGACAAGTCTTTCTACCAAAGCATGGTTAAACAACAGTTACCAGAAATGTTTAGTTACTGTTATTGCAACTTTTATTGGCGGGGGTGTCACACCATAATACTGAAAGCAAAGGTTCACATACTTTTGCCACTCACAAATGTCATATTGGATAATTTTCCATTTATAAATAAATGAGCAAGTATAATATTGTTGTCTCATTTGTTTAACTGGGTTCTCTTTATCTACTTTTAGGACTTCTGATGATGTTTTAGGTCATATTTATGCTGAAATATAGAACATTCTGAAGGGTTCACAAACTTTCAAATCACCACTGTACAAACCGGATTCCAAAAAAGTTGGGACGCTATACAAATTGTGAATAAAAACTGAATGCAATGATGTGGAGATGGCAAATGTCAATATTT
>BRDA01070143.1:0-11908 GCA_036984385.1 Crenuchus spilurus
GCATTGCTTGCTTTAGCAATATTAATGGGAGTTGACACTGCTAATGCTAGTTCTAGGCTAGCACTCCTTTTGGATTTAGGCTTAGCCATTTTTATGCCCCCCTGAGGTGTCTTCAAATGGACTGCCTTGGAGGCATTAGTCTTAAACTGAATGGGCTCTGCAAGCGGGAGTGAAGGATGACACTGCAAAGCTGTACGTAGCATGTTTTTTGTGGGGTTTAGCTCCCACACAGATACACTGCTGATTTTGCTTATTTCTATCAGCTGTACTCACATTCAGGACTCCATCCACACATTCCGCTGGTCTGGCTGTGTTTCTCCACTGCCTGCTGCTTCGATAAGCCCTCTGTCCACTGCCCGAACTCCAATACTGTGATGGTCCTTGAGCAGCAAAGGAGTGCCAGTTTTTACAATCCAACAACAAAGTCAAAAACTTGTTTTCAAAACAGTCATCTTGTAGCAGATTGTAGCAGTTCTGACAGCACATGCGCTCTAAATTCTGAAGAGGCATTTTGTAGATTTCCTCGTTGGTTACACTCCGCAGATTAGTGTGTAACGCTTGTCACTTTACAAACTAAAGCTCTAGTCTAAGTCTACTCATAGGCAAGCAAGAACAGATATGTTTTTAGACCAGTTAAACTGTTCAATATAGGATATGGATCTAATACCATATAGTAGTGTTGTAGTACTCAAGATTGGTCTTGGTCTCGAGACCACATTTTTAAGCATATTTTTGGTCAGTCTTGTCACTATCTCAAATTCATTTTTACTCAGCTTTGTCTCGGTCTCTGGATCATCTTTCTTGGTCTCGCCTCTGCACAACATTGTTGGAGCCCTGTATAAGTGACTTTAGATACAACCAATGAATTAAGAGTATTTTTAATCACCGCCCCCACCTCACACACACACACAAGCAACACTATTGGCTACACCGGTCTCGACACAAGACCGGCTGCCAGTACAGGCTAGGCCGTCTTCTGTGCCGACATGTCTGCCACTTCATCGGTCATAAAGTTTGGATTTAATAATCATGAATTTTTCTTCAAATGTAGTGGCAAGAAAAAGCACAGGGCTTTATGCACATTTTGTGGACTTCAGCTGACCGAAGTTTCTGGGACTACATCCAACTTCAATCGCCATCTCGAGCGAAAACACAAAGACATGTAAGCTAAGCTAAACTAAGCTAAGCTAACTCATCCCATACTTGTATACAAGTGCTAAAGCTCCCAGGGGTATTTTGGCATTGCTAGCGCACTGCAGCTTCTGTCGAGGGAAACTAATACTGGCTCATATGTGGCATTATAAATGACAAAATTTTGCACATGGTGGGATCAGTACTCTTAACCCAAATATGGGGACTTTTGGATTCTCATATATGAATATGCTTGAGACAATACACGTCACTAAAAAGTTTGTAATTTTGCACATCAAATTAAACCACAGACCAAGTGCTACAAGGCAATCTAAACAATTTTTTTTTTACCGACCACAAATCAAATGATCTCTCATTGATTAAATCACTAGTCTTAATTAAACGGGTATAACCTAAAACACATGATGACGTAAAAAATAGTATTGAAAAAAGGTTCCTGTTACACCAACACTTTGTATTATACAACAAATGTAATTTGTGCTGGTGTGCGACAACTAAATTAATGTAACTAACTGTTTGGCACATAGTGTTCATGATCATTATTGTCTTTGATTTGTCAATCTTATTTTTTTATATACTCATACTGTATATTTTAATCAGATTTTTAGATTAGCTTGTTTTCTACGATAAATATCTCATTAATTTCTTCTGTTTTTCTGAATTTCTAGATTTCTTTAATACAAAGCAGGACAACAGACTCAAGATGCCACACAGCAGAGCATTTTGTCCTCACAAAAGCCACAAACCTACCATTCAAGCTCCCCCAAGACAGCAAGCTATCAGTAATGCAGTACAAAGTAATTGAGGACCTGATAATAGGCTGTAGTCTGCAGGCTGCAATCATTTTTGGCTGTAACTGCACATGTGTGCTACAAATCATCTGACCAAACTTATGTGCTTGACTCGTTGCTGTTAGCCTGTAGACATTTCAGGGGAAAACACAGTGGGGACAGAATTGCCTCAGCTTTTGAGGAAATAACTGAAGAATATGGCATCCAGCAAAAGATCAGTTACATTGTTACACCTGGCAATGTCTTGAAAGGGCTTGAAAAGTGCTTACATTTAATTTTTGTGGTGGTAAATTTTTGATTTTCTTGTTACCTGTGCAGTTAAAGTCCTGTTAGATTGCTTTTTTAATTTCTGTGTTAATGTACTGTTCTAAAAATGCATAATAAATTTGTTATTTATTTGAATTTTTATTGTTGTTGATTAATTTTAGTATATTGGCTATTTAGTCCTGGCTTATTTTTTGTTTAGTCTGGGCACAGTGTTGATGTTAGTTTATCTGTAAGGCCTCTTATTTGTAATTTTGGTCTTGACCCGGTCTCGGTGTCCATTGGTCTTGGTCTCGTCATGGTCTCGACCCCTAAATGACTAAGTCTTGGTCTTGTCTCAGTCCCCTGTGGTCTCGGGAAGGTCTTGGGTCTCGGGAAGGGTAAAAATAAGAGAAATAAGTGCCACTGAATGCATTTGATAATTTTATTAACATTATTAACATTTATTAAAATAATATGGTATATGGCTTAGTGGTAAGGATCTGGTCTTGTGACCAGAAGGTCGCTGGTTCGATCCCCAGACAGAACATGACTGAAGTGCCCTTGAGCAAGGCACCTAACCCCCTAACTGCTCCCCGGGCGCCGGTGGATAAGGGCTGCCCACCGCTTCAGGCACAAATTCTCACAGCCTAGTGTGTTCACTAATGTGTGTGTGTGTTTCACTTCACGAATGGGTTAAATGCGGAGGTCAAATTCCGTTGTGTGAAAAATCACATTGGCTAAATTGGTTGATCTTAATCTTAATATACACAGAATGTGCAAACCAGTGGCGGATGCTGGTCTTTCAAGGAGGGGAAGCTCAATTTCGGGCTACATCATAAAATGTGTCGGTTTATTTATACGTAAATTCTACCCTCCATTCCTTTTCAAGAAAATGATTTGTGACCCTGTCGTACCAACAAGGCGTCTTTACCAGGGACTTGACTAGTGTCCTCTCAATGGCCTCTTTTAGTCCATAAACAACCTCAATAAACACTATTAATCACTAGAATAGGAGATATTAGTCCATAAAGAACCTCAATAAACACTATTAATCACTAGAATAGGAGATATTAGTCCATAATCAACCTCAATAAACACTATTAATCACTAGAATAGAAGATATTAGTCCATAAACAAACTTACTAAACACTACGAATCATTAGGAGATATTAGTCTATAAACTACCTCAATAAACACTATTAATCACTAGGAGATATTAGTCTATAAACAGCCTCAATAAACACTATTGAAATTTTAAAAATGTTCCCACGGATGTTTACACAAAAAGATCACTGATTCGCTGATTTAGCTGTCAATCAAAAAGGGATTCAGCCTCAGACACATCATCCAATCATCATGCAGAAGCTGAGCATCTGGGCCAGCCGAGGCCAGCCCACTGCCCCATAGATCCCCAGAGACGTTGAGCGTCCGATGGGCGGGACAAAGGCCAGTAATTATCCAATGACTCGTCTCGTTTCCCTGCACGCTTTGCTTTGCCATTGAACTCTGTGGATGCTCAGCGTCCACCCTGTTTAAAGCACTGTGAAGCTGCGGGAATGAGTGAGAGGAAAGCCGCATCGTTACCAGTGATAAGAAACTGATTCTGAACAAAAGTTGAGCGCGTTGTAGCGCATATTTAGTCAATGAAATGTACACACAACAGTATATTATTCATCACTTATTTTTTGACATTTTAGGGGAAGCTGAGCTTCTTAGGGCATCTGCCACTGGTGCAAACAGGTTTGGGATCAGTCTATCTATCTGTATATGTATATATATTATTTGAACCACACCTTCAGAACTCTTTTTCTTCAAAGCTAATGAGCTACTCATTTTTTTGCTGCACATTTGCGCCACAACCACCATCACATTTAGGTTAAAAGTTTTTACTAAGCTAACTCCCTCCTCTTTCAGTGTACTCTCTGTTTAGTTCTGGCCCTGTCAGGGTTTCCAGGTCCAGCAAAAATATCCAGCAAAACATCAGTCTAAAACCTGCCCTTCAGAAGCTTAAACTAGCCCAAAATATGTCTGTCACACGTTTGAAGCAAATGGCATAACAACTGAGTATACGACTTAGTATTTTGTTTATAAGGGATTTATTATCAGTCATTAATAATATGGTAACATTAGTGTTTATTAGTTCTTTTATAACAGTTTTATATGCCATTCAAGAACATTTAATAGTAACACAATTACCAAAAAAAAAAAAAAAAGGAACTGACTTTCATTTCACATCTGCAGTATTTGCAATGTGCCTTTTTATCATCAGTAGGAACACTTTTAATCCATTCTATCAAACCTTTTCCTTTTTCCCAGTCCTTGCAATACCCGTATTTCCCCCGTTTACCTGGCATATTAGCTAGCGACTGTTTTCTCTTCACCTTCTGTGTGTTTTTGTCTCTCTGTCTGTCTGTCTCTGTCTGTCTATCTCTCCCCCCCCCCCTGTCTGTCTGTCTCCCTCTCTCTCTCTCTCTTTCTCTCTCTCCGCATTTTCAACCACGACGGGATTTTCAAATAAGCCCAATTTGGCGTGAAAACTGTGAACCTGGCAACCCTGGGCCCCGTTTACTTTGCTTCTACCTTGAGTTGCTCTCTGAAGTCTGTTCAGTGGTGTTAGCGTTCATTTCCATGGTTTCTCACGCTGTTTTCACTACAAACTGCACGCAGCCAAAGGTCATATAATGTCATGAGGTAGCGTTAAGACATATAGTGTTCTTGGGAAATGTAGGAAGTACTGGCAGGGGATAAATGACCGAGAACGGATCCTTATGTATCATGCATGTAATGCCTCAAATTGGCTAGTAAGTTTTTATTAACACCCGCCAAAATGATTTTTTTAGAACCCTGGTTGGAGCACCAACAGAAAATGCACGGTCACCCTTATGCTTTAAACAAGAGTAAGGGATTTTCAGCAGCAATTTATTGGAAGACTGGAGAGATCTCTGCACATTATAAGGGTATATCATGGCACAAATGTACTGTGGAGCCAAACCATCGAGAGCCTTAAAAACGAACAGTAAAATTTTAAACTGAATCCTGTACCTGATGGGAAGAGAGTGTAATGAAGCAAAGATTGGGGAGCTGTGGTCACGTTTCTTATTACATAGAAATGTAGTGAGAAGTCTAGCCTTTTTCCAGCATTTTGAACAAGCTGGATGACTGATTAACCCCCATATAAAAAAAATTACAGTAGTTGAGACGAGATGTGATAAAACCATTAATAACAATCTCAAGATTCCTGTGAGATAAAATTTAGTTGAAAAAGCTTGTTTTAAAGACAGAGTTCATTTGTTTGTCAAATTTCAGGGCTGGATCAAAAATGACTCAGATTTTTTACACAGTGGGATAAATCATGAAAAAGATCTCAGGTTGTCATTGATGTGTTGGGTATTTACTGAGGGGCTGAAAAGGACAACCTGTCTTACTATCATTTAGCTGAAGGAAGTTTTTAGTTAGCCAAAGTTTAACTTCAGTCATAAATGCAGATAGTATCTTTAAAGAGGTAGTATCCCCATTTTTTTAGAGGTAAATAAAGCTGAGTGTCATCAGCACAGCAATTATAGGAAATTCCATATTTCAGCCATGGCCTAGTAGTAAGGATCTGGTCTTGTGACCAGAAGGTCGCCGGTTCAATCCCCAGACAGGACATGACTGAAGTGCCCTTGAGCAAGGCACCTAATCCTCTAACTGTGCCCCTGGCGCCAGTGGATAAGGGCTGCCCACCGCTTCGGGCACAAATTCTCACAGCCTAGTATGTTCAGTAGTGGGTGTGTTTTTTTCACTGCACGAATGGGTTAAATGTGGAGGTCAAATTCCGTTGTGTGAAAATCACATTGCCAAATTGGTTAATCTTAATCATATTTCTGAAAAATTTGCCCCAAGGGATCCAGATATAATGAAGATAAAATAGGAACCAAGATAGAGCCCTGTGATAATAGGAGCTGAGGGGGAGATCAATTTTCCTAGTTGGACGGCAAAAGAGCAATCTTTTAAATAGGAAGAGAACCAGGCTAATGCCCTCCCATGGATCCCTGCCACTGTATTGAGACACTTTAACAAATGTTGTGATCAACCATATCAAAAGCGGACGTAAGATCCAGCATGTGGCGGGTCTCATCAGGGACGACTACGACCAAGCCTACAGAGAGGAGGTGGAGCAGCTGGTGAGCTGGTACAGTTTCAACAACTTGATCCTGAATGTGGGAAAAATGTCCCGAGCCAGGAATATCAACAGTGATCTCACCCTCACCATGGACTGTTCTCCCTTCTGTCCTCTGAGAAGATGTTACGTACTACTCAATGCAGGACCACTAGGTTCTGTAACAGCTGTTCTCCATACACTTGCTGTATGTGAAATTACAAGTTAAATACGTTTGTCCCACCCACCATGCATGATGGTGGTTCTATGAAACTGCTGTTGTCTTCTTGTAATGTAGCAAGTGACTATGATAACTACATAATTAAAATTTTAATTTACCAAATATTCACACTACCTGTAGTATTTCCCTGCAGCAAACATTCATAGGCTCTGTAAGCATTTTTGCACAACTGCCACAAATACACCTGGACCACGAAAGAGATTAATAAGTTACAACACTGGAGACATAGTTTATTTGAAATGTTTGTAGCTAATAAAAACACAGATCACCAAATGTAATAATAATAATACTACGTTAAACTTATAAAGCGCCTTTCACAGACCCAAGGACGCTTTACAATCAGTGGAAAAAAAGCAAAACAATGGGAAGGGGGGGGGTTAAAGAGCATGAAAAGTGGTAGGGAAAAGGTTGGTTTTTAGGTTAGCTTTAAACACAGTAAGAGAGGGAGATAGTGTAAGAGAGAGAGGCAAGGCATTCCAAAAGGTAGGGGCAGAAACACTGAAGGACCTGCGACCCATAGTGGAAAGCCTAAACCTTGGAACAGACAGAAGAGCAGAATCAGAGGACCTAAGTGAGCCTGGAGGAACATAAGGCCGCAAGAGAGCAGAAAGGTAGGATGGAGCTAAACCATGCAATGCCTTATAAGTGAGTATAAGGATTTTGTACTGGATGCGTTCAGAGACAGGTAGCCAGTGAAGCTGATGGGGAGCAGGGGTGATGTGAGCAGATTTTTTAGACTGGACTAAGATTCTGGCAGCAGAGTTCTGAATATATTGAAGAGGACAAAGAGTTTTGGCAGGTAAACCACAGAAAAGAGAATTACAGTAGTCAAGTCGTGAGGTAACAAAAGCATGAACCAGAACCTCTGAGTCTTTAAGAGAGAGTAGGGGGCGGAGTCTATTGATATTCCGGAGATGAAAAAATGCGGACTTAGTCAGAGATTTGATGTGTGACATAAAGCTGAGTGTAGGGTCAAATATAACTCCCAGATTTGAAACAGTGGGTGAAGACAGTTGTGTTATCTATGCCAAGGGTGCTATTTGTGTAGGGAGAGATGGCACTCTTAGAACCAACAATCAGGAATTTATTTATTTTTTTGGCATTGAGCTTAAGAAAATTAGTATTTAACCAGTTTGTTAATTTCTGTAAACAGGACAACAGTGCAGGTGTAGGAAAGGACTCAGTAAGTTTGAGGTTAAAGTAGATCTGAATGTCATCAGCACAGCAATGGAAACTTGGTCCTTGGGGACCAAGGACAGAGCCTTGGCGAACACCCTGAGTGACTGAGATGGTATGAGATTTATGTTTACCAATGGACACAAACTGAGTTCTGTCTGCCAAGTAAGAAGTAAATCAGGAAAGAACAACCCCAGAAAGGCCAAGAGAGGAGAGACGGGAAATGAGTACACTGTGTTTGACTGTGTAAAACGCAGCAGTTAGATCCAATAACAGGAGAACAGAAGGACAGCCAGAATCAGAAGAAAGAAGCAGATCATTAAGGACACACAAGAGTGCAGTCTCAGTGCTATGATGGCAGCGAAAACCAGACTGAAACACTTCTAGGACGTTGTTTGTGTCCAGATGTTTTAACAGTTGTGAAGCAACAACCTTTTCCAGAACCTTAGAAATGAATGGCAAATTGGAAATAGGTCTAAAATTTCCCAAAACAGTACAATCAAGGCCTGGTTTCTTGAGCACAGGAGTAACTGAGGCCATTTTCAAAGCACTAGGAACATGCCCACAAGCAAGAGATAGATTTACAAGCTGGGAGACAGCAGGTGCAATAACAAAGACACTGCTTCAGTAAAGTAGTAGGTGCAGGGTTAAGCAGACAAGATGAAGAATTATAGACTTAGAAATAACCTGTGTGATTTGAACAGTCAGTAGGAGAGAAATTGGAAAAAAGATTATAACAGGGGTTTAATGTCGAGGATGAACATTCAGCAAGAATAACACTAGGAAAGTCCTGATAGAGAGATTCAATTTTGTCCTGAAAAAAACTGAGAAACGCAGTACATTTTTCAGGAGAAGAAGAGACTGATAGAGCAGGAGGTTGAAGTAGTTTAGTCACCATGGAAAAAAGACTTAAAATCATGGCCAGATGCATTGATTAACTGAGAAAAGTAGAGCGAGCTGAATTTAGAGCATCTTTATACTTGACCATATGATCAGAGGAGGCAAGAGAGTGCACAGTTAAACCAGTTTTTTTCAGGAGACACTCAAGACGTCTGCCAGCAGTTTTCAGTGCTCGAAGCTCAGATGTAAACCAAGGAGAGGAGTGAGTAGCGGGCACTGTTCTGGTCTTAAGAGGAGCTAATTGATCAAAGATAGAAGAGACAGACTCATCATAAAGAGATACAACATCAATGGAGGACAGCGAACAAACAGATGAAAGTGAAGAAGATTTGAAATAAGTGGAAAAAAGCACAGGATCAATAGCAGCAAGATTACGAAAGGAGACAGAGGTTGTAGAACGTGACTTAGAGCAGGAAATACAGAGGTTAGCTGTAATAAGCTTGTGATCTGAAACACCAATAAACAGACCTGAGACATAATTTACAGAACAACCAGCAGAACAAATCAAATCAAGTGTATGTCCAAGCTTATGGGTAGGAAAATTGACATGTGTTAAACCAAAACAGTTTAGTACTGACAAACAATCTGTAGATACAGAGGATGTGAAGTCCAAGTGAATGTTAAAGTCACCAAGTACAATCAGAGATGATGACATGGAGCTGATAACAGAAAGCACCTCACTGAGTTCTGATAAAAAGCCAGCAATGGAAAGTTTAGGTGGGCGGTAAACCAGTAACAGTATCAAGGTTCTGGTGACAGACACGCAAAGCCGTATATTCAAATGTGGACACCTCGTGCAATGAACATAGGCTAGCATTTATTTCTTGATTATAGACAACGGCTAGGCCACCACCTCTCCCTGATAGCCTAGGTGAACATAAATAGCTAAAACCAGGAGGAGTTGCTGCATTAAGATGGAAATATTCACCTGGCACTTGCCAGGTTTCACTTAAAACCAGCATGTCCAAGCATTTTTGACTAATAAGATCATTAAGCACTGTGGCTTTGTCAGAAAGTGAACGACAGTTGAGTAAGGCAAAGTTGAAGAGACGTTGAGAAACTGAAGAAGTTGGTGGAGATTTGACCGGTACTACACGCAGCACACTAGCATCACAACCTCTGTCGAGATCCTGCCTCTTACAACTACGGCCAACAGTCCAGACAGTAGGGATACTGGCATCAGACGACTGGAAGAATGTTTGCTTATATCTCGAAGCACAATGGACATAACGGGGAAGTCGGGCCAGACCAATGGAGCAGCAGTAACTGTAAGATGAGGAGTCCAGGCGATAGCACGAGTAAAGTGAACGAAGCTCATCTGGAGTATCAACAGTCTTATATCCAAGGCCAGAGCTGTAAAAGCCAAAGAGGCAGATGAAAAAAAGGTGGAGTCCAGGATAACACGTAGTAAATGGCAGATAAACAACCCCTAGCGCGTGAGCTAAGGCTATGCCTAACTACGTTAGCCAAGCACCACAGTCCGCACCAGTCGGAACAGGCGAGCAAATGAGAAAAACTCACCACAACTGCAGCCAAAGGTGTAGGCTCATGGGAGAGGGCTCGCAGCAGCACACCGCAGCAGGGCAGCCAGTGAGAAGTAGACAGCCAATAAACAATGTACAGTCCTCAAAAAAACAGCAAAGAGAGAAGCAACACTCCAAGAGTCAAAAAAGTTGGGAAGTAAGCCCAAACACAATGAAAAATAGGTCCAAGATAGAAAAAAAGAAGAAAAGAAAAAAACAAAAAATAAGTCCAGTAAGAAATGGCAGCACAGGTGCGCACAGCGTACTCTGACAGGAACAGGAAGTGAGAGTGATGGATGGAGGAATGGAGTGATTTAATAACACATAAGTAGATATAATTTAGTCCATGCTACAATTCCTCAATATAACTGTCTTAAGGCTTACAGTGTAGATACACAGAACATTACACAACACTAAACAGAGTACTGCAATATGTACTATATGTAATATGTACACAGAACACACACAATGGTAAGGACAATAGCTCACCTACACCCTTTAGGTGTTACCCAAGCTATTTAAATGCTGTAATAACTGGTACACATATATGACTGAAAAATAGATACCGGCAGACCATCCTTCAAAGAGACAGTCTCTCAATACAATCTCTGCACTCTGAAGACAACAGCACAAGAGCAGCTGATTCTCAAACTCAAAGAAAATTATAAAACTAAGAAACTCTCTGAAACTGTGATGATTATGATGATCAGATGGCTTCATAGAGTAAAGAGACATGTCGCTGGTCTTTAGCTGTGTTTTACCAGTTTTTGAAGTTTAGTACGTTCGCCTCTCAGCACTGAGGTCTTGGGAGTTTCCATGTTCTCCCCGTGTCTGTGTGGGTTTCCTCCCACAGTCCAAAAACATGAAGGTCAGGTGGATTGGGTACTCTAAATTGTCCATATGTCCGTGTGTGTGTATGTGTGTATGTATGTGTGTGTGTGCACCCAGCAATGGATTGGCACCCTGTCCTGGGCTTAGTTGGACAGTGTAATGCCCTGCCCTGCGCCCAGTGAGGGGGTAGGGGACTAACCGCAACCCTGATAAAGATAAAGCAGGTGTGATAAGGATGGATGGATTTTTAAGTTTACAAGACTTTCACTCCAGTTCAGTTTTTGGCTGCTGTACCCACTTCTGTTGGAAGGCTGCCGTTTCATACTGAGCCTAATGAACAAACTACTAGTAGTGAACTGCACAAAGACCTCTCATCTGAGGTAAACCTGAACAATAGTCTTCTCACCTGAGTATTCACACCTATTTCATGAATATTTAATGCAGGATTAGTGGTTGAGGAAAACACAGTGTCTCATCTCATTCCTCACTTAGAACCCCTGAACCTGGTAAAATTTTACCACAGCTCCTAAAACCCCTGAACCTGGTAACATTTTACCACAACCCCCCCCCCACCCCCCGGCCCACCACCCTGCTGAGAAGGCCATTAGCCCCCTATTGATACGCTAATTACATGACAAACACTCCAGGGCAAAGTGAGGAAAAGATTTTCAGAAACTCAGGGCAGTTTGGCTCCAGTTTTACAACAAACTCCAAATGCTATATTTCAAAATGAAAAGAAGCTCACAGAGAGAATGTATTTATTTATTTTAGCTGGTTTTGTTATGTTGTGTTGTGTGTGTATGTGTGTGTGTGAATCTGTGCACACTGTAACGAACACATACAAAAAACCTGTATCTGCGTGTATCTGCTATTCCCTGCAAACGTAATGAAACTAATTATATATATATAT
>BRDA01070159.1:5006-15006 GCA_036984385.1 Crenuchus spilurus
CCCTACGAGTAAACCCATTTATCACTCAGGATTGTCGTGATAAATCTGGTAATCAGAAGAGAGGAACAGAGAACAAAACCTGGAAACGTACAGAAACGTAAAATTTTGTCACCAGTGTTTGGAAATAGGACCTAGATGTCATGAAGGGACATCTTCAAGTGGAGGTTGAGTTTAGAATAGTAGAGTTATTCGGTAAGTCCTGGAAGACTTCCTTTATTAATCCACCTAGTCCACCTCAAATAACAACTTCGATTTCTTCAAGTCCAAAGACAGTGGTCACTAAACCTGCTTCTAGAAATCTACCTTATACAAGACTTTAGCTTCAACAATAAACTCCACCTGATCCACCTAATTATTTCCTTCAGAAGGTCCTGAATGGCTTATTGAGATGATAAGATTTGAGTTGGAGGTGAACTTCTACAGGGAAGTACTGTAGATCCAGGATAAAGGTTTGTGACCACTGTTTTAAAATGCAAAGACATGCAAAGGTCCAAAACAAGAGACAAGGAGAGAAGACTAATGGTCTAAATAGTGCTGTTAGGACTCACTATTTACCCAAATGAGCATCCCATTGGATAATTACTGCATTTCAGGACGTTAAATTACTGGCATCAAGCAGAGAAAACATCTAAAGAGATGCTGAAACTACTAAAATCAGGTTAAGTCTGATCAACACTATTAAAAAGTGGAGGACAGTGGGGGAAACATCATCTTCATTTCCACACACACAATGTAAAGGAATCTCAAGAGATTGGGACTAAACAGATGTAGCCTTAACTCTCTGGAGGGTTTTTCAGACAGTCTGATGTAGTCTGGCATGTTTTGACTTTTTTTTTTTTACAACATACACCCATTTAAAAAAATTAATCCCAAAGTGTTACACAGGCTTTTGTTCAGCACAAATTCAGCAACGACAGTGTAAAACAGTAAGAGTGTCATAAATCTATATTTTGATTAAATCTGCTCTAAACTTAGACTTTCCAAAAACCTATTTTCAGATGTGCTGATATATTGTGAAAAAACACTCTAAACATTTCTAGCCAAGACTTTTGAGGTGTTGACTACACACTTGTCATTAAGAAATTGTCTGTTGTTTTATTTCTGAAACTTAACAATTGTGAGTTGACACTGTTTTTTACATTGTCACTCATTCCTATATTCATGAGATATGTGTGAGCATTCAGGTGAGAGGTCTTTGATCATGTGCAGCGCTCTTTGTTTATAGAGACCAAATGAGTGTTTTCACTAGGGGTGCAGGAAAAAATCACTTCGAGCTCGAATCGCATTTCTCACATTGATCGATTCAGAATCGATTCTCGTTTTCAAAAAATCTATTTTTTTTTGCGTGTGCGGATGTGCCTTTTCAGCCACCGTAGTGATAGGCAAAACAAGGAAGTAGCATAGGCTGTGTACAGGCATGCAAGCCGAGCCGCGGTCTTTGAAAGCAACCATTTGGAAACACTTTGGACTTTACCATCAACCCGGCCCGGGTAAGAAAGGGCTTGATGTGACTCATGCAATTTGCAGAGATTGCAACGGTAAAGTAACGTATTTCGTTTGTATTTGAAAGAATCGGAAAAAAATCGATTCCTGACCCCAAGAATCGATTCTGGATCGATTCGCTCGATTCCCAAAGATTTGCAGCCCTAGTTTTCACACATTCCTGGGCTGCTAATCTTTCACTGGCATGTGCAGAATTACTATGTGAATGGCAGATTGCATCAATAGGCAGGAAAAAAGCACTGCGCTCTGACTCGTGCTGAAAAATGTGTCTCTATAATCATTGTTTTCTGAAAGTGTTACACAGGCTTTTGTTCAGCACAAACTCAGCAGCAACAGTGTCAGAACAGTAAGAGTGTCATAAATCTATATTTGGAATAAATCTGTTCTAAACTTAGACTTTCCAAAAACCTATTTTAAGATGTGCTGATATATTGTGAAAAAACACTCTAAACATTTCTAACCAAGACTTTTGACCTCAATACTGAATAAACAGAGGTGTTGGCTACACACTGGTCATTACAGTTTCTAAAGCTTAACAAACGTGAGTTGACATGTCTTTCACTTTTTCAGTGGTTCCTAGATGAATGCATGTCCTATATATATATACAGTATATATCCCCCTGTAATGTATTTTAGTTTAGGTTTTTTTACAACACTTAGCAAACACCTCACACTTGGTCATTGCTCTGTTGTAGCCTTCCAACTGCAAACCCTAATACTGCTTCTGGTCCAGTCTGGGGAGAAGATGAAGATAGTCCTGAGGACTAATGGAGACAGCAAGAGGAGTGAAAATGGCAGTGTTGCGTATCTGCAGATCGATGGCGACAAACACGCTGGTAATGAGCTGCTGATGCTGGCAGTGTGTGCACGCTTTCCTTCTGGTGTGGGAACACACCCCCACCTCCCGTCCACTATCGACTCGAGCCTTACTCACCCACACAGACGCAGCTAAAACACGGTGGACCAGAAGAGACATTGATTAACAGCAGGAAGGCTGCATGTGTTAGGAAGAAAGTGGCCTAAGACAAGTCACGAGTTGTGTGTGTTTACGACGTGTATTTGCTTGTGTATGTGTGTGTATGTGTTTTCAAGTCCTCTGAGAGATGTTTTCTGCTTTTGATGTATGTGTACATTCATCTGGAATCCGCAGAGACAGTGCTGTAGAACTATCTGCAATTAGACTGGAATTTAATGATGTTCACAAGAAACAGGGGAGGACAGAGTTTTGAAAGTGAGGAAGAGCGGCCAAATGAGAAAACAAATAAGGTGGAATCTCGTTTTTTGTCATTAATCTGTTGTAAAGTGTGTGATGATAACCAAAACGAAAAAATAACTGAAGCAATATTTCTCAATTAATCTGTTACAGACACTCCTAAATATGAAAAAATACATTTTATATAGAATAACTATAGTTTTACATACAGAACACAATGAGAAATAAATACAAAAGACGAATGAAATGGATAAATGAACATTTAACTTCACTCTTACAGGTTTACACTCTGTTTTAGACAGTTCCGGTGTGGTCCAGCCTTTGTTTTGTACACCCATTCTCCTGGTTCTTGGCTGCAATTTGTTTTAGCACCTGTTTTCAGGCGGTAGCACTGCGTGCCATCAGTTTAGTGCGACATTTATAGTTTGTTTTGAGCGTTATCAATGAGAAACAATGAAAAACAACAAGAAACAAAGCCAGAATGAATGATGAACACATGGGTGGATTCTTTGTTTTTGCTAAATTAGCGGCAAGTCATAGAGGAACATCAATGAAAACCGGGTACATGAACAATAACTGGGACAAAATTTCCCTGAAATAGTCAGTGACAAATAAATTGTACGATAACCAGGGCAAATGCTAACCAAGGTTCCATTGTAGTTTAACTATTTCAACCCCCTATGATATACACAAGTATTGAAACAGTATTCTAGTGTATATCCATAAAATAGAATATCACTGTGTTCATAATGTCATTCAAAAAGGTAAAGATGTTATATTGGTTATTAATGAATGAAAAACTATAAATCTTTATATCCTAAACCGACATAAATTGGCTAAATGTGTTATATGAACTCTTTGAAGGCTGGTATGGATTGGCCATATCCTACTTTACAAAATCACTAGCTGAACTAACTTTGTAGACAAAGGTATTGTCAATGGCTTAAGAGGAGCCTGAAAATTATCAACAGATTGTTGAAATGATCTGTCCCTAGATATAATAGGCTGAAAGCGATCACATTCAACCTAGAGGCAAAATGTTCTGCACTGTCTGGCCTGGCCTGCATTTGCTTTGATCATGAGTTCCCATCTCCAGGCCAAGAAGCTTACAGCAATATGTCACGGTGAGTCAGTACAATTTATATCCACCCAGAGGTGAACAGTTGGTGAGGGGTCAGTCCATGGCTTCTTCTCTTCTTTCGTGATGAGAAAGATTATCAATCAAGTACAGTGGTTATCATTATCGTTTAGAGCAGATTTAATCAAAATATAGATTTCTGACACTCTTACTGTTTTGACACTGTTGTTGCTGAGTTTGTGCTGAACAAAAGCCTGTGTAACACTTTGGGAAAATAATTTTAGATGTGTGTAATTTGTAAAAAAAAAAAGTCTGACTACATCATAGTGTCTGAAATACCCTCAGACTCCCGTAGGTTAATGCATTAAAGCCAGACTAGCTGGTGTGTGTAGTCTAGGGCTGCCATAATTAGTCGACTAGTTACGATTATGTTGACTATTAAAATAGTCAACGACTAATTTAGTAGTCGATGCGTTGTTTGCTTGTTTTTATATTTTCTTTTTCTCTCCAAACTGCTGTGTCTGCCTTTCTGTCCTTGACGCACATGCGCAGTAGTAGTAACCGCGGTAGGCCGTGGATGACGTCACAGGACGTTATGCAGACAGGCTCTGTTATCATGGCTAGCCGGCAACAGAGCTCAAATGTATGGGATCATTTTATGAAAATGAAAGAGTTCTGCAAGGCAGAATTTGCCTTCCACGGCAGCACAACTGCGATGCACGAGCACCTGAAAAGGAAGCCTGTTGTGGGTGATTGTGACAATGATGAAGAGAGACCGTCATCTCGGTAAGCTAAATTGCTAGTTAGCTGCTAAAATTAGCGTAAACAGAGAGTTAACTTGCTGCTTACTCATATTGATAGCTGTAAAAGTTAACATTAGAGATGACGATTTGATTCATTAGCCTTAGCGCACATTCATGTGTTTTCTGTAACGTTATAACAGTCATGTGTTTGAATAGGAATGCTAATGCTAACGTTTCTAACGTTATGTTTCAGTGCTATGTTTACACTTTATGCTAAACAGTTAAATAATTGTTTATTGCAACAAGCTGCATATTTCATTAAAGGTTTAATGAACTATGATCTTAATTGTTTTTATTTTTAGTTAGCATATAGCTGAAATCTAATGACGGTTATATAATAACAGCTGCATTCTAGTGCAATAAGATGTATGTTTTATATTCAAATAACATATGATCCGATTAGCTGACTAATCTTAAAAAATAATCAGTGATTAGTTGACTATAAAAATAATCGTTTGTGGAAGCCCTAGTGTAGTCCATGTTGGCCAGTGTTTTCTGTCATTTTCAAAAGAAACTCTATGCTGCATTTGGATGCACTGTTATAGTTTCTGTGTGTAGTCATGTGCACAAACATTCAGAGCACAATTAGTTATGGAAACACTGTTAATTCTGCTTTTCCAAAAGGAAATGATGCATCTCTTATTCATTTTCAAATACAGGCAGGTGGACCATTGCCCACATTCCTCAAGACGAGCACACGCCCGCCCATCTTCAAGCTGAACATTTTCTGATGGGGCACTTTTTGCCAAGGATTTCTGGCAGCTGTAGTTGAAGAGCTTTTATGTTTTACTTTTCAACCTTTTTTTCTTAAATTTCCATGATTCGTACTTCTCTAGACTAACTGCAAGCACTGCAGTCACCATGGATACCATGTAAAAGACACAAATGAATGGAAGTGGACAGAGACAGGTGGAGCAGGAGCAATTTGTCGCTTGCCATGTAAAGAGCCTTTAACAATAAGGCCACCAAAGTGTGAAGTACATTCCTACACATTACATCAAAATGGCACACAGATAACTTGCATGTTTAAATGCATGTATGAAGGGTGAGTCAAAAATGATCCACATTTTGGCTGTAGAATTTATTCTAACCAGTTCTCAGAAGACATATTTTTTGACAGTCTCCCTGCTTTTCAATACACTTTGTCCATCCACCAACAAGTTTTAATTTTCCCTCATTAAGATGTGTTTTTAGCTGAGTTGTGAAATATGAATGCACCACTGACTTCACCTCTTCATCAGACATGAATCTCCATCCTCATATGGCTTCTTTTAGGAGACCAAACAAGTGTCTGATGGGGTGAGCTCAGCACTATACGGAGGATGCTTTAACTCCTCAAAACAATGTTTTTGGAGATTGTCAACAGTATAAGCAGAAGTGTGGAGATCTTGCAATAACACAACACACTTGGATATCAGTTTTCTGTGTTTTGTTTCAATTTAGGGCTTCAGCTCTTCAGTGAACATTTCAATGTAACCAGTACTTGTTTATTGTTTAACCTTTTTCCTGATGTTCCAATACTGGTCTATCAGAATTACTGGAGAACCGTAAGCATCAATTTTCCAGCTGATGGTTTTTCTTGGTGGAGGATTGAAAAAGTTTACATTTCAAACTCTGCACTTTACTCTCAGGCTTATAGTGATGAATAAATGTGTTTTCATCAAATGCATTTTTAAAAAACTTCCTTATCACTCCAAATTTTGTTTTAGACTTTCTCCATAATGTGTACACAGTCTCTGATAAATATCAGCACCAGACACCACAAAAAAAAATCACTGCATGCTTCACTTAGTAGAGCAGCCATTGTTTGTTGCACTGCAGCCATAAATTAAATGACGAACTGTGAAACCTGCACAGCATTTACCACAAGAGAACAACATAGTAGAGAAAGTTAAAAATGCTGCTAACGGAAGTCTTAATATAACTAAAGTGCGGACTCATCCTGGTAATGAAAGCATTGAGAAATAGTTCTATTGAACAAGAGTAAATTACAAGGCAGAAATAGCCATTTTTAGGGTTTAGGAATAAAACTACATACAACTTCTAAAAACTGTAATGAGCAGTGTGTAACCAACACCTCTGTTTATTCAGTTCTGAGCTCAAAAGTCTTGGCTAGAAATGTTTAGAGTGTGTTTTGTCACAATATATCAGCACATCTGAAAAATAGGTTTTTTGGAAAGTTTAAGTTTAGAGCAGATTTAATCAAAATATCAAAACAAATAAATTAATTAATTGTTGATTTATTTTATTTAATCAAAATATAGATTTATGACACTCTTACTGTTTTGGCACTGTTGTTTTTGAGTTTGTGCTTAACAAAATCCTGTGAAACACTTTGGATTAGACAGACAAGGAAAAATAATTGTAGAGTGTAATTTGTAAAAAGTCAAGGCATGTCAGGCTACATCAGTGTCTGAAATACCCTCAGACTCCAGAGGGTTAAACAGAGCGCACATACCGTATACCATCTCCCTTCTCAAGTTATCATTCTTTACGGCTATCTATTACTGAGAGGTGTTTGTTAAGAGACCTTCCTCAATGGAACCCGCCACTGCTAACAGATATGCACACTGACTATAAATCACCATTAAGGATTTAGCCATGAGGACTAGCATAGTGCCGAAGCTCTGCTAAGGCACATCCTCAGGAGGGTTCAAGACATAGAGGACAACTCTCTCTCACTCAAGCTCAGATGCCCCAGAAAACCACTGGAGCCTGTTTGAAGACGGTGGACGTCTGCAGGGATCTTGATGCACATGCATATAAAGTACATTCTGAAGGTCATGGACACACATCAGGGTTTCACAGCACTGGGCTGTGAGATTTGGATTAAGTCTGAAGCCACTCTCAACACACAAGAGTGCACACATATACTCACTGGACTGTTTATGAGAAATATCTATCCTGTACGTCCACTGACTGACCACTTTATCCATCCATCCGTCCATCCATCCATCTTCCTAACTGCTTAGTGAGTTTCCCTATCCCTTCACCGGGTGCTGGGCAGGGCACTCACTATTCCAATCCCAGGACAGGGCACAAATCTATCGCTGAGCACAGACACATACATTCACCAGGGCAATTTAGAGTTCAGTATTTAGAATGACTAAAACTAACTGCTGCTACAGTAACTTTTGAACTAGGGATGCATTGAAACTACTTAACAAAATAAGTCTTGTACTTAGTCAGGAATGAGTGTCTGTATTTTAATAAGCTGGTTTGTCATCATTAGGTTTAATAACATGAGTTGAATTAATTAGTATTTTATATTTGTATATAAAACAAAAACAATAATACCGGTATATGAATATGTATGAAGATGCATGTATGTTACATTATTACTAATATTTAATAAAATGATGAAAATGTCTAAAAGTCACATGTAAGTCACATGGATGTTTTGTGTTTAATGTGAGTGTCATAGTCTACAGACACTGAAACTCTTCACATTTCTTCTGGTAATTGTGAGACGATCCCTAACATTGCAGCCACCGGAGCACAAACACAAAGCTAAGTGGCTTCATCATTACAAGTGCAGTAATGGTTGTGCTTGAGGTTTGTTGTCTTCGTCCATTTCAGCACCAAACTGTAACTGTTCTGGTGAATCTGTGTTTTGTTGTTGAGGAAAAGCACAATTCTGAATGTCCAAAAAGGTAACAGTGTCATTAAAAAAGTCTCTCTATATAAATTATTTGGTCTTATCACTTATTTGGCCAAACACCTAAGTGTGTTTTTTACCATTTTCTGCCAAATAATTTTGGTTCCCAAATATTTGGTACATCCCTAATTACTACACTACTAATTACTGACTTCATTCTGCTATGTAAGAGTAACAGTTATTTTAAACTTTATCCAGCATCTTCACACTCACACCTCTAATTTATGAAGAATGAAAAAGCTCTTTATATATTTCTCTCTGTCCTTTCAAAGGTTAGTTATAATGTATGTTGTGGTTGGAGTCTACAAACTAATAATAATAAATATAATAATAATAACTATAATAATAATAATAATTATTATTATTATTATTATTATTATTATTATTATTATAAGTTCAACTTATATAGCATCTTTCTCAAACCCAAGGACGCTTAAAGAATATAAAGAGTTCTCAACTTTTGCTACTTTTCAGTTTCTGACCATTTGAAAATGTCTGTTCTTTACATTATGTGCAAAATTCATGATAACTGGACCAAAAGAAATGGCTCAAAATGATGTAGAAAAATGTCTGGTTTCACTGCATGCAATTAAACGCAAAGTAAGCTCTTTCCTTGCCCTGTAAACGTATGACTATGGGAGGCATCTCTTTTCCCAAATAAACTCTTCAAGTGTTTCTTAGGCAGTTGGCAACAAGTAGTTCTATTTCCACAAGCTAACGTAGATGAAATTAAAGCTTTCTTGTCAGTGTTAGTTGAGTCCCCAAAAAGCGCTCAATTATCAAAGCACCACCTGTGATGCCCAAAGATAAAAGAGCCTCCAGATGTTTCTTTGCTGCTCACGAGCTAAAGTACGAGCATTTATTTGACAGCATTAGCATAAACTGCTTTGATAAAGGGGATAGAGAGAAAAAAGAAAGAGTGTAGGACAAATGGTGCAGCGTGTGCTGGGATAGGAGCTGAGCCTGGTTTTAGAGATTGGCTGTCACACACAGATCTGGCCACTGTTAATTGCTTTGGCAAACTGTAATCGAAACAGTCATGCCAATAAAGCATTAGTGAATTGAATTAGATTAGAGGCTGGAAGCGTGAGTAATTCACAGTATTGTGATGGTGAAATTCTCATCTGACACATTCACCAAACACACACACTGCCTCTGCTGTGAGTTACTGAGACATTGCCTTTAATGTTGCCCTCACTGTGGCATTCATATACACACATCACTAATCATTTATTTGTACAGTACATCTGTAATGATATCCTTTTTACTGCATTTACCACCATTATACAAGTTATACAACATTATACAACTACAAGCACAACCTGTACTAAACTACACTTGTTATGATGAAGCCAGACTACAGCCGCTTAGCTTTGTGTTTGTGCTCTGCTGGCTGCTATGTTAGGAACCGTCTCACAATTATTAGAAGAAATGTGAAGTGTTTCAGTGTCTGTAGCCAATGACACTCACATTTAAACACAAAACATCCATGTGACTTACATCATTCATTTAAGACATTTTCATCATTTTATTAATTAGTTATAATGTAACTTCCATGCATCTTCATACATATTCATATATTATTGTCTTTGTTTTATACACAAATATAAAAGAATAATCAATTAAACTCATGTTATTAAACATAATGATGTCAAACTATAAGACATTAATTTCTGACTACAAGGCCTATATGGTCAATAGTTGAGTTATCAAATTCATAATGATTTATATAAACAAATAACTGT
>BRDA01070169.1:592-11704 GCA_036984385.1 Crenuchus spilurus
CAAAGAACAGAGAGACCAAAACAAAGAACAACAAAGAAACTGAAACAAAGAGTAACAAAGAAACCAAAACAAAGAGACCGAAACAAATAGTAACAAAGAAACCGAACTAAAGAACAACAATTACTTTTCCAAATGGCATGTCTGTGCTTGGTGTTAGACTTTATGAAATAAATTTCATCCAAAAATGCGACTTATAGTCCGGAAAATACGGTAATCTGTTTCAGACACTCCAAAATATTAATAGAAATACATTTTCTACAGAATAACTATAGTTTGCATACAGAAAACAATGAAAAATAAATACAAAAGACTAATGAACATTTAACATCGCACTTATGGGTTTACACTATGTTTTAGAGTGTGCCAGTGTGGTCCAGCCAGCAGACTTTGTTTTGTTTTTTGGGTTTTTGTCCGTTATTTGATTTCACACCTGTTTGCAGGTGGAAGCGCTGTGCGCTGTCACTTTAGTGTGACGTGTTTTAGTTTGCTTTGAGCGTTATCAACAAGAAAGAACAAAAACAAAGCCAGATAAACAAAACCAGAGAAACACCGAGAAACAACAAGAAATCAAGCCAAAGAAACAATGATAAACAAAGCCAGAGAAACAAAACCAAAGAAACAATGAGAAACAAAGTCAAAGAAACAACAAGAAACAAAACCAGAGAGACAAGAAACAAAGCCAGAGAAACAATGAGAAACAAAGCCATAGAAACGAGAAACAAAGCCAGAGCAACAACGAGAAACAAAGCCAAAGAAACAACAAGAAATAAAGCCAAAGAATTAAGGAAACAAAGCCAGAGAAACGAGAAACAAAGCCAGAGAAACGAGAAACAAAGCCAAAAAACAACAAGAAACAAAGCCAAAGAAGCAACAAGAAACAAAACCAGAGAAACAATGACAAATAAAGCAAGAAAAAGGAGAAGCAAAGCCAGAGAAACAAGAAACAAAGCCAAAAAACAACAAGAAACAAAGCCAAAGAAACACCAAGAAACAAAACCAGAGAAACGAGAAAAAAAACAAAGAAACAATTTCTGTTGGATATCAATGAATATGCAAACTTTATGTATTGTATCAGAACTAAAAATGTCAGATCGGCACATCACTAATTTTATCTTCATGTGTGTAATTTTATGCACTAATTTTTACATGAACTTATTATATGTAATACAGTAATAATGATTAATCCCAGCACAGTGACTAAGGTATGTTTATGAGCTTCATGCGTCAGTCAGGCTAAACATATTTCCAAACTCATGACTCAACCCCGGAGCTACACGTGTGCTGCCATATGGCCTCCAAAATAAGACTAATGCTTAGAGTGAACTTGATATGAGACACAGCAGGTCAGGAAGCTCAGACAAGCTTCCTAAGTGTCTTATAGTAAGTGAGGGTCTATATTAAAATCCTTAGATCTTTGCAATGCTCATGGTCTGTGTGTTTGAATGAGGAGAGATCTGCATACTACACATGACTTTATTCCTTCTTACCTCACTGAGTCTTTAACTCTTTACCTGAACAGGTGATGGTGTTGTAACTGACCTTCATGGCTGTGTGATGGCTCAATTTCTGAAAATGTTCAGGACTCCAAACTGTGTGAGAGTACCAAGTTTCAGGCATTAATTAAAAACAAAATCAGAGAAAGTATATAAACACATACACTGTGATAATTATGTTATTCATGTATTTTCTTCTGACAAAATGATAACTTAGATCACAAGTGAAAGCAGCAGAAGCTGATGAAGTTTAGACTGTCCATACTTACAACAAATGCACTGCATTTAAAAAATGGAAATAAAATCTTTACAGAGCCAAATTTAAGACAAATTAGGGATGCAACCATCTCACTGTTTCAGTTCAGATGCTGATACACACCCAATATGAATCTGATACTTGTTAAATGAATAAATTCATTGTTAAATGAATAAATGAATAAACTGTATACCTCACCATGTGGTGACTTAAGCATTATTTTATTTTAACTTTCTTAAACAAAATATAGAAATTAAAACTTATAAATGTACAGAATTGCTATTTCTGTCAATAAAATAATAAAGCAGGACTTTTCATAAAAGCAGTCAAACTTCTTCAAATACGTACATAACATGTATAAAATATGTCAAGTATATCAGCCAAATAACTGAAAATAAGCAGCTGCACCTTGCCAAACACACAAATCTTATTTTTAAACATTTAGTGTAAACACTAAAAATAAAAGCAGCTGAACGTGAGAATAAACAGATAACTTTAGTAAAAAATGGTGTAAACATGCAAACATATAGTGCAAAATGTCAAATGCAGCAGCTGAAAATGAGAAGAAAAAAAACAAAATCGTTTAAATAACTCGAACAAACTTTGTAAATACTGAATGTAAACAGTAAATCAGAATAAAACCTGACAATAAACAAATAAACAGTAATCAAGTGTAAACCTGTTCACACTGCAAATGAAATCAAATTGAATTTAAGTGAAAGGATCGGTGCAGTAAATCTGCCTAATTATATCCGATCCAACTAAATTTGTAAATATCAGGACTGATATTGAATTCTAATATCAAATCAGTAATTCATTCATTCATTCATTCATTCATTATCACACCCGCTTTATCCTTATCAGGGTCGTGGTTAGTAATTAAATAATCAAAACCAAATCAGTCTGTTTTAGTGTGTAATTACACATTTAGTGGAATCAAAACATAAAGACATAAAATGTAAAAAAAATCACATCAAACATTTCAAATCTACTGAGATTCAAAACAGTCTGTGTCGGTAACTGTAACCAGATGAAATGCATGAATTGTAACAACCACATCACCAGTTTTGTTACGTTTATTGAAGCAAATCCCTAAAGTTTGAACTGTAGTGTGAAAAAAGGAAAAGGACTACCATACAAACGTTTGCCAAGGTCACATACCTTAGCAGCAGAACACCTGCACAAATACAACCTTCAGGAAAGAGTCATCGGAAGAAAAACTCTTCTACCTCCTGTGTCCTCACCACAAAATCCAGCATCAGACTTCAGCAAAGGATCATTTAAATGAGTCTTAGATCTTCAGCTGCAAAAACTAAAAGCATGTGTGGATAAAAATGGAAAAGAGCACACGGTGGTAGATCAGTAACTGAAGATATAGAATATAGGACAGAAGAACAGATTTAATTAAACACCAGCAAACATCACACCATCTATAAATAAGAGGTAAAAATGAAGAGAGGATGACAGTAGGATAAAGACCCTAAACACCTCAAAATCTGCATTGGACGACCTCAAGAGGTGCAAGATCTAAACTTAAACATTAAAGACCTCAAAGATCAGACAAGATGACCAAGAACTAGAAGATTTTACAAGGAAGAAAATCCCGCAAACAAAAACCAAAAGACTTTGAACTGCAACAAAAAGTGTTTACAAGCTGTCATACTTGACAAAGAGTTGTTAGTACATACTGACCATGCAAGGTGCCCAAACTTTTGCTCCATGCACTTTTCCCTTTTAATGCTGAAACTACTACTGCAAATATCTTGTATAAAATAGTAAAGAAATCTGCTCATCTTAACTGTTGACAGTAACAGAAATATTGCCCACAGGTGTCTGGACTTGGCCTTGAGTAAATATGACCTCACCTCTTTGGGCAGAGAGAGGAAAATCCTGTTAAATGAGAGCACCGTCGTCCTGCCTGTGCTTATTTATTCAGCAAGGTTAATGTGCTCTGTCTCGGCCCCACTTCATTCCCAAATCTGAAGGGTGGGGGTGTGCAGAAAAGGAGGATGAGGGTACTGATTTAAGGTCAGTCTTCACATCTCATATGTAATTAGATCAGCACTCGTATTCTGAGAAATGTTACACCAGTGGGTTTCAGAGGGACTCTCGGGGATGGTGGTGGGGCTCTGTTTATGATTTCATTCAGGTCCACCTTACATTTACCATCGACTGCTTTACACTGTATCACTACACTGATCCTGTAGATCAAGGGTCCACTGCTAGATTCTTAATTATCTACATTAATATTCATTTTCCAACAACACATTATGCACTATGAACACAGGTCTGTTTATAAGCTGTTTATGTTTCTGATGTGTAGACCTGTTTGCACACATGTATGTGAGCTCAAATTGAAGTATGTTTATTTTTCCAGTCAAACTCCTACACTGTCACAGAAAGGTACATTACGCCCTCCAGGGTACAAACAGTGTAAATGAACTTTTAAAGTTACAACATGGTTCTTAATAGTTCAAGTTTTTAAAACGGTAATAAACAATACGAATAATGATTCAGGACTTCTGATATATACACAAACTTTTGCCTCTCACAAATATGTCATATTGGATCATTTTCCTCAATAAATAAATGAGCAAGTATAATATTTTGTCTCATTTGTTTAACTGGGTTCTCATCTACTTTTAGGATTTGTGTGAACATCTGATGATGTTTTAGATCATATTTATGCAGAAATATAGAACATACTAAAGGGTTCACAAACTTTCAAGCAGCACTGTATACTCTCAGACTATAAAACTGTAAAAACTTTGGATTCACACTGGATTGAAATGGCTTCACCTTTACTGTTAGAGTATAAAACCTTATGTAGTGCAGAAAACCTTATGTAGTGCAGATTCATACTGAATTATTGATAATCATATCATAAGTTAGCCCCTCCCCAGGTAAAACTAAAGCTGCAAAGTACTGATAACATCCAACCATCCATCATCACTCCCGCTTAATCGTTATAAAAGAGGAAATCAGCTGTAGATGTGAGTTATGGTAAAGTGCTGAGCCTTTATTTAATTTTTTATTTTAAATAAAAAGTAAATAATACTTATGGCTCACTGAAGACATAAATTCACATGTAGATATTAAATGTGTATTTATGATTTACTACAAACTGATTTTTACCTACTAAATCTGATCCCTTTATGACCTGCACTGCTGGCTGAGCTCATGCTAAAGATATTTCAGTTTTAGTTTTATGATTTCCTAAAATTGTGAGTCAGAAGCAGAACTAATGGCAGAACAGTAAATGTTTTATGACCTTCAACATTTACAACTTTCTTACTCAAAGGCGTAACAAAAATGCCTGAAAATGGCCACAGCGCAGCATATTTATTACCTGTCCTCCTGACCCTGCTGTCATACTGATGATATTGGTGTTTTACATGAGCAAATGGTGGTTATATCACAGTTGGAATTTTAACACTGTGACAGCAGTTGGAATGTGTCAGGAACTTAACATAGAAAGGTTGTTTGATTCTGTATGTTACAATATATATAGATACTAATGTGAAAAAGATTGACATGTATGATTACAGTGCAGGTATTGTAGACAGGTGTTAATGTCTGATGACTAATATCCATGGCTGTTGGAGTGGAGGCAGGAACCCGTCTCCATTGCTGTCTCCATTGGTCATTTGACGATGCAATGAAACAATAAAGCCCTCAGTTCTCCATGTGGAAAAGGCATGGGATGTTGGTTATTTCACCCTGAGAACTGTGCAGAGATTATAATGCATCAGTGTGCAGTACAGGAGGAAGTGTTGATGGCATGAGTGTGTATAATGCATCGGTGCACAGTAGAGGAGGAAGTGTTGATGGTGTGAGTGTGTATAATGTATCAGTGCACAGTAGAGGAGGAAGTGTTGATGGTGTGAACATGTATAATGTATCGGTGCGCAGTACAGGAGGAAGTGTTGATGGTGTTAGTGTGTATAATGTATCGGTGCACAGTACAGGAGGAAGTGTTGATGGTGTGAGTGTGTAGAATGTACACAGTACAGGAAGAAGTGTTGATGGTGTGAGTGTGTAGAATGTATCAGTGCACAGTACAGGAGGAAGTGTTGATGGTGTGAGTGTGTAGAATGTATCGGTGCACAGTACAGGAGGAAGTGTTGTTGGTGTGAACGTGTATAATGTATCAGTGCATAGTACAGGATAAAGTGTTGATGGTGTGAATGTGTAGAATGTATCGGTGCACAGTACAGGAAGAAGTGTTGATGGTGCAAGTGTGTATAATGTATCAGTGCACAGTACAGGAGGAAGTGTCAGGGGAAGTGTGAAGAGGAAGTGTCCGCATATGCGGGCTACGCACTGTGTTTGGGGCTGATTTGTGGATGGGGGCACTACTTTGCTACTTTAAAACTTTGCTGCACAGAAACTTGCACAGGAGATTCCCAGAAACTCATGTTAGAAAGCTGCTGTCTCCATGCAGACCACATCACTACCTGATCAGGAGAAAAGAACTGCATGCTGGGCATTTTCAACACATTTTGTAACATCAGTCTTTTTCACACAGACTGGGGTTTATTTAATCCACATTTCATTACCAGATCTTCATTAGTATTAAAGTTATTCATCATTGTTTGGGTAAAGAAGCAAACAGGACCGCCTGTAACAGTAATCGTAGAAGTGATTAATAATAATACTTCCACTTAAACTTAAAACATAAAAAAGGCTTCAAAATGTTTTAAAAGTGTTTAGTATTAAACCACAATGCAATTTTTAAATAATGAAAAACCACTGAATGTCCAGAATATCTCAGAACAATCCTTTGACATAACTGTCTATAATAACTTCTTGAAACCAGCAGAAACCATTAAATATTATTTTATTCATAAGCATTTTAAAATGCCAAAGGCCACAGTACACTTTACTTTTGTAGGATAAATATACACATACATACACAGCTGTGTATTAAAAATCTGGAAAATATATAATAAGGAAAAATCTAAAGTATGAAATATTATAGAGATTAAACAATAAAACACAACCTGTACCATTATCCACATACAGAGGTCATTTACACAATCATATTATTATATAAGATACACATATGTCATTCATATAGTGTACAAAAAGTGAGTTTATTCTGTGGAATGAACAATGCTGCCCTCTAGTGGACAGTTAAACGTTTTTAAGACTGAGTCTGATGTCTTCAAATTATAGATACTATAAATGAGCAAACATGAAAAAGCCTGAAATGTAAAAAGAAAATTAAGTCACAATATCTGATGCATTAATATTATATTTCATAACAGTGTCTGCAGCTCATATGTAAACTGGTGTCTATTTACAGTGAAATAAAAACATCAGTAAGGATGGTTGTAGTGCTCTTTACTGAGGACGAACAGTCACTCATAACAAAGAAATTCAGCCTGAAATGACAAAAGTGCTCAGGAATGTATGCAGGATGTAAGTTACAGTTTAATGCCAGGTGCACACTACACCATTTTAGCCCTGATTTCACCACTGCAAATAAATTTGCAGTTTAGTGATATGGCCTTCCTGTCACAAATCCTACCATTTTTCAATCATGTTTAAAATCCATAGGGATGAATTCTGTAATGTGAGAACCTCTGCAACATGAACCAGGACTAGGAAAGAGTAACAGCCAATGAGAATGCAAAACAGAGATTTGCTCATCAAAATGAAACAAAATTGTTTACATAGAACTGGACGTCTGATTTATTTAAACACTCACTTTTTTAAGCACAACCAGCTCTCATTCACACTAGAACAGCCAGGTCTTGTTTGCACTTGCAAAGCTCAGGTCTCACTCACTCTCATACTAGCCTACCTAGGTGTCACTTGCACTAGCACAGCTTGGGGCTCGCTTGCATTCGCACAGCGCAGGTCTCACTCGCACTCGCACAGTCTGGGCTCACTCGCAGTAGCACAGCTGGGTGTCGCTGACACTCGCACAACTCAGGTCTCACTGGCACAGCTAAGGTCTCGATTGCACTTGTACAGTCAGATCTCACTCACACAGTCTTACTCACACTCGCCGGGTTCTCATTTACATATGGCAGGGTCTTGCCCACACTTGCACAACTTGGTCTCACTTGTACTCAGCCAGGTCACACTCTCACACAACAGGGTGTCACTGGCATTTGGCAGAGTCTCACTCGCATTGGAAAAGTTCTTGCACTCGCATGACAGGAACTTTCCAGGACTTGGCAGCATCTCTTTCTTACTTGCATGGCCAGGTCTCACTCCCACTCGACAAAGACTTGTACGCCTCAGCGAGGTCTTGCTCAAACTTGGCAGTGTCTCACTTTCATGCAGCAGGTTGTGCCTATACTCATATGGCTGAGTCTCGCCCACACTTGGCAGGATCTCCCTCTCTCAATTAGCCCAGTCACACTAGCACAGAAAACTGTCAGAATACTGCAAAATAGTTTGCTACATTTACAATAGCGGTGCAGGAAAAAATTGCTTCGAGCTCAAATCGCGTTTCTAACATTGAACGATTCAGAATCGATTCTCGTTTTCAAAAAATCGATTTTTTTTGCGGGGTGCGGATGTGCCTTTTCAGCCACCGTAGTGCTAGGCAAAACAAGGAAGTAGCGTCGGCTATGCAAGCCGAGCCGTGGTCTTTGAAAGCAACCATTTGGAAACACTTTGGATTTTATTGTCAACCCGGCCGGGTAAGAAAGGGCTTGACGTCACTCTTGCGATTTGCAGAGACTGCAACGGTAAAGTAAAGTATTTCGTTCGTATTTGAAAGAATCGGAAAAAAATCGATTCCTGACCCCAAGAATTGATTCTGGATCGTTTCGCTCGATTCCCAAAGATTCGCAGCCCTAATATACAAGTCAAGTGTGTATTTTCCTGAAAGAACAATATCTGTTGATCAAGTGCTCTTCTTTGGGGATCTCCACAGTTGAGAAAACATGCAGTGTGTGAGCGTCATCTGTGATTGGTTGTATAGTGTGGACACCACTACATCTACACCAATTTAGAACAAGTTACATGAAATAAATGCCATGTAGTGTAAACAGTATAGTGATTCTCATATTTTGAAACTCTTGTAGTGTCCACTTGGCATAAGTGATCCCGACGCATTGTCCGTGAATATCAACGTTTCAGAGTGACACAACTATAGCAGAGGATGCTTAGCACACAAGATGTTTTCCTACATGTCTTCACTGTAGAAAAAATGTGCAACAGCACAACAGCTCACAAATCTGTACTATCCCAATATTTTACTAAAGAATATACTGTGTCATTGTTTTTATACAGTCAAACCCTAGATACACTATTCATTTAAAAGATGTTAATGGCAAACATGCTTATCAGTGTAACCATATCAGACATAACCAGATTCAGGGGACAGTCTATTAACTGCTAATTAAAAACACTGGAAAGACCTGCAGCAGAGCAGACAGGCAGATATTTTGGTCAACAGCGGAGGCTTGTCCCATAATCTGCTAACCGTGTCTATTACATGCTCACCTAGTTTAAGAGAATACTGCTGTGTAGAACTCCACCCGAAGGTAGCATCAAGTCCACAATGTGATGGCAAATGTCTTTCTAGGACACGAGGTAACCAAGCGGTGAACCCAAATTGTACCAGCTGGGAACTGGGCTGATTTGTACAGCCATATAATCTACTTAAATGAGTGTAAATCTCATGACGATGAAAGCAAGTAATATTAAATATTATTCTTTCATACTTTTGTAAGTAATTATGATGTATGCTTCTCAGAGGAAATTAACCTCAGTGTAAGTCAGCAGCTCCTCTGTCAGCACTCTTTGTTTATTACAGTATAATGGTTACCGAGGTCAAAATACATGGAACTGAAACTGTCCCTTTTTATTTAACACTGAATATTTAATAATATACTGACCATCAAATGGGAAATTCCTGTTTTCATTTCAGAAATCTGGTCACCTTATGTTATCACTACAGTTTCATAAGTTTCCACCTCCTTCTTAATACATTTGTGTGTCTTAAAAGTATTTAAATGCCTGAAATTCTTCCCGCAGTAATAGCAGTAATACGGTTTCTCTCCCGTGTGAACACGCTGGTGTAAGAGGAGATTACTGTGTTGATTGAAGCTCTTCCCACACTCTGAGCAGACATATGGTTTCTCTCCAGTGTGAACTCGCTGGTGCAGTTGGAGAGTACTCATATGATTAAAGAACTTTCCACAAACCGAGCACAGGTATGGTTTCTCTCCTGTGTGAATGCGCTGGTGTAGCTGGAGGTAACTCTGTCGATTGAAACTCCTCCCACACTCGGAGCAGTGATACGGTTTCTCTCCTGTGTGAATGTGCTGGTGTCGCTGGAGGTGACTCTTTCGTGTAAAGGTTCGGCCACACTCAGGGCAGACGTGCGGTTTCTCTCCCGTGTGAATGCGCTGGTGGAAGCGGAGGTGGCTTGACTGGTTAAAACTCTTCCCGCACTCTGAACAATGATAAGGTTTCTCTCCGGTGTGAATGCGCTCGTGAGTTGTGAGATTACACCGGTCACTAAATCTCTTCCCGCACTCGGAGCAGACGTAGGGTTTCTCTCCGGTGTGAATTCGCTGATGGAACCGGAGGTGACTCGATTGGTTAAAACCCTTCCCACACTCTGAACAACGATAAGGTTTCTCTCCGGTGTGAATGCGCTGATGGGTTGCGAGATTACACCGGTCACTAAACTTCTTCCCACACTCAGGGCAGTCGTATGGCTTCTCTCCGGTGTGAACCCGCTGGTGTAATCGCAGATGGCTGTTCTGAGTAAAACTCTTTCCACAGTCTAAGCAGTGATGAACTCTCTCTTTGCTTGTGGTTTTTTGTGGTTGTCCCTGAGGCAGGTTTGCATGGATGGCAACAGCAGATGTTAGCTGAGTGGTGGAGCTTCTGGCCAGCATATTTTATTATTTAATTTCTCCTGATTTCAGCACAATTATATTTCGCACTTGGTGCCATGTTCTGATCTCAATACTTACAACATGATGTATATTTTTGGAAGGTGTTTATTTCTAGAAGAAAAAAGAAAAGAGAATATATGATATTGTTGTGATACTTTGTATGATGATATTGAGATTTTCAAGGTTTGACATAAAAGCATGTTATCTACTACCCTATCCAACTACTCTTAATGGTAACTCGAACAGCAGAACCAACACAGTGAATCTTGACAGTGATCTTCTGAATCCATTTTGCATTTTGGTAATGTAAATACATAAGGAATATCAATATACAGTCATGTCTGAAAGTGTTGGCACCCCTGAATTTTTTCCCAGAAAATTATTGCAATTACACTTGTTTTGTTATACACATGTTTATTTCCTTTGTGTGTATTGGAACAACTCAAAAAACAGAGGAAAAAAAGGCAAATTTGACATAATTTCACACAAA